>PDNC01000153.1:0-55928 GCA_002572885.1 Blastomyces parvus | reverse complement strand
CTGGGCATTGACATTAGCACCTTTTTCCAGCAGAAGCTGCACGATTCCTATATGGCCAGAACAGGAAGCAGCTTTAAGAGGAGAACCATGTATCATATCCTGAGGATTAACATCAGCACCATGTTGCAGCAACAGCTGAACAATTTCCATATGGCCAGAATAGGAAGCAGCCTGAAGAGCAGTGCCATATTTCCGAATCTCAGGATTAAAATCAGCATTAACACCAGCATTAACATCAGCGCTGTGTTGTAGCAACAGCTGCACAATTTCCATATGGCCAGAATAGGATGCAGCCTGAAGAGCAGTACCATAGCCTGTATGCTGAGCATTAACATCAGCACTGTGTTGTAGTAACAGCTGGACAATTGCCATATGACCAGAATCAGAAGCAGCTGGAAGAGCAATATAATCATCCCAATAGTGAACATTAACATCAGCACCATGTTGTAGTAACAGCTGAACAATATGCTTATGACCTTTCTGGGAAGCAGCATAAAGAGCAGTACCATGGTTAAACTGCTGAGCATTAACATTTATGCCTTTCACTTGCAGAAGTTGTTCTACTGTATGTTGGAGACCATTTAAGGATGCGTGATACAGCGGAATTGTAAGGTTTATATTCCGTTCAGATTCTTCATTCCAATGCGGATCTAAATCACACAACTTTCTCCACACCGTGTAAGCTTGCTTTTGCTGGAGAAAGAAGTTTAAGATGCGTTCCTGGGTGTCCTCATCACTCTCGGCGGATTTGGCATGGTCCATCCAATACATCGCAGAGTACCGAGCCAGGGAAAATCTTGTCTCAATTTCCTCTTTTGAAACCTGGTCGTCCGGACACGACAAGTATGCCAGGCAAATTCTCGTAATAGATACACTCGCATTGCATTCATTCATGCCCTGTTGAAATAGCATGCCAATTTCAATTGATTTTTCTGGGAAAGTCGTTTCTATCTTTTCAGATTTGAGATATTGCTGGACAGAAAAATGCGCTAGCTGAAGCTCCGGTAAAATTATTTTTCCCTTAGTTTGTCTTTCTACGAGGCAGACCAGACTTGGACAAAGTTTCAGAATGTCTCGGGGCTCTGGCATCCTTGTGTCAGGATCAAAGGGGGGTTTTCTGCTTGGATTGACTGCAACAACATCGACGGCTTCTTGGATTGTTAAAGGTCGTTTGGAATAGGCAAGAAACTGCAATATTTTTATTGCACGCTTTTGATACTGTTCATCGATACCGGCCAGTATTCGAGCATATGTTTCATATAGCGTTTTAGGTAGAGACTTAAGTGCCTCCCGAAGCATTTGAAGATCCAGACATTTTTGCAGAACATCAAGTTGGCATGCAGCCCACCTGAACCTGGACACATAATCAGCGCTGGTCGAATTTCAAAAGTTTTTGAAACTGAAGATGGAAGGGGTTCATCTTACATTCCATTAACCTTTTCCATAAGTCCGTCCACAATTTCATCGAACACAGATGGATTTAAACGCCTCCTCTTGAAGCCCTGATCATCCACATTTGAACGCCACCTCTCGAATCCATCATCATTTTCAAGTCGTCCCCAGATATATTCCCGAATATCATTGTTCACAGCATCCTGTTGAATAGAGACAAAATTGCTGTCAGGGAGCCAGCGTCTTAGTCCGGATTCGATATCTTCTTCTCTACGACTAGTGACAAGAAGGTGGAGGTTTGCAGGTCCAACACTCGCAAGATTTTTCATCCATAAAAGCAAATCTGTCCTTTCTGCACATTCATCTAGAGCATCTATGACAATTTGGACCCTGCCAACATAGCCCAGCATTCTCTGGAATGTTGCGAAGAGGGACTCATCAGTTGGCTGTCGACCGCCATCGTGGCAGGATGAATGCAGTTTATCCAGCTCCTTTCGAGAATTTTCACATTTTGAATAGAGCTGTACAACAAGTGAGCTGACAAGTTTATGGAGCAACTGCTTGTTGGTATCGGTGAAATCAAAGAAGAAGTCAAGGACAACATGCGAAGAATTGCATTGCCGGTTGAGATGCGTGATGATTGTCGAGCTGAGAACAGTTTTCCCACAGCCTGGAATCCCATGCAGCCAGAGGTATGGACACGCCCCAGACATCCACTCTTTGAAAAGCGTGCCCTGGAGAAACCAAGAACCTGTTCCTTTATGACAACTCTTTTGCGCTTTATGTAGGTTGGTTGAGGTATCAGGAGGGGATAGCCATTTTCTGATCTTGTCAAGTTGGTTATCCTGATTTAAGCATTCAACGCCGGAACGAATATCGGAAACATCTCTTGAGACTTCAACATGTGTTAGCTTAATTTATTTCTCTAGAGATAAGCCGAAGGAGCAACTAACTATTTTCCAGAATTTCAATGGCCTTGCGTGTCTTTTGAAGATCTCGGCTAGGGACGTAACCAAGAAGCTCTTTTGCATATGCGGCAGCCGTTATAGCAGCATAGTGTTGCCATTGATCGTTCTTCTGTGAGTCTCCATAATCACTTATTCCTCTGACCACAATACATGGGAAATGGTTCATCAGGCCTGCAGCTTCCATCTCCAAGCAAATGCAATCATTCCCAATGTTTTCAAGGATTTCATCTCTATATGCGGCGTCCTTGAAAAGTGTATTACCAGACGCGATGATACCATAGTGGATTTCCGGTTCAGTTGAGTCACGCTGCTCGCGTTGTACTTCTTCATTAGGGTTTGTTGTTTTGAACAGCCGATCATTCTCAAAACCTTGGTGCGCATATCCTCGCTTGGCTAATCTTGGATGGCGGGTTCTTGCTTCCTCGAGATATTTAGGGAATTTGGGTTCGTTAAGATCGTGCTCTGCCTGTAGTTTCGACAATGCATGAAGAAGAACTTCTGGTGGGCTGTTAAGAAAAGCTCTGTCCTCCCGCTGGTTTCCAAGCTTCGCCTTGAATAGATCATATTGGATGACACCTCCGCTATGTCCGTGGGGCTGACTGACGGCGATGTCTCCAAGGCGAATGTCGTAACCTTCCTCTGGCCTGGAAATGCCGGCTCCAATTCCCACGAGAAGACCAACTCTGATTTGAGGGAAGGAGGAGAGCATGGATGATGCCATGGCAGCAGCGGGTGTCGTGCCATATTTTCCTGCAGGACCCGATGTTATCACCACGTTATGATCGCCAATACGGCCCCAAGTGTATGAATTTGCATCGGTATGAGGTCGTTCAAAGCCAAGCGGTTCGTCGTGTGTCTCATCAAGCATCGCCGTCGCTGCTGCGCGCTCGAATGGGAGGGGAGCAACCCATCCCACTGTGTACAGATCCGCTTCAAGTTTGGGCTGGGCCATGACCAATAAAATTTGATAGCAAAAGCTGGACTGGAATTTGTGAAGATATAGATGTTGATGAGCACAACCATCCAGCGGGTCATGATGAGGCTTTCAATGGGGATGACAATTCCATCAACCCCGCCTTGCTTCGGTGGCAGTGAGATGCGGTTGGCTGTGCGATGCATACAGAGCCGCCCAAGAAAAGCAGCACATGCTTGGCATCACATGTTGAGAACCTCCATCTACAGACTATAGAGGTATATAAAAACAACCGCGAGATTTATTTATATCAGAGATACATACATATAACCCACAAGCTGTGGATTCTGGTAAAGCCTGCTTCACTTAATTAATTAGCTACTCCTGTCGTCAACATAAGATAGGTAATACAGGGAGGGCATCCAGACAAGGATCCAGCGATGATGTCAGCGGAGAAACGTCGTTGCCTGGCTGCCCTCTTCTTCCTCCTTTTCCCCTCATAGAACACATCCCACAAGCCCCGACGGCCATTTCCCCGACGAACGGAGATAAGGCTTGCGTTGGCGGGCAAACCCTCTGTTGCCCCGACGGCAAAAGCCAAGGAGGCAAAAGGACGGACAGGCTCCAATATTTCTCTCGCCAACTTGCATATACGGTGGAAAGAGCGGAAAGGAAGCAAAAGGTGGGGGTGGGGGTTTGGGACCATGGGTAAGTTCGCAAGGATTTCAAGTGGACAAACGATAGTCTTTGAAAAATGTAATAATAGCGAAGGTGAAGGGAAAAAGAGGCCAACGGGAGTGAAGAAAAGTAGATAAAACATATTGCAGGCGAAATAGGTGTGTATATATGTATATAAAGCACCGCTTGGGGCTAGCTGGGTAGAAGCAGCTTAGGAAAAAGGAGCCGCAGCTTAGCCCAGCAAGCGATTAGTATTAACGTCATCACCCCTCCCTCCCTCTCACACGGATATCACCATCACCCACCCCTATACACCATGACTCGAAAGTACATATCCACCCATCCATATGTGGGCTTGCTGGTATATATTCAAATTAAATTTGTCTTGTCGTTTTTAAACTTGTTCAGATCCCCACGTGCTATCCGCTTCGCGCATGGTTGGTGGCGGCTCTATCGACGGCACAAATTCCAACGCAACATATCCGAGGCCGACCACGCCAACGATGGTGCCGGCAATGATGCGTAGAACTTTCCCCTCAATGAGGATGCAGCCGACGAAAATGTAAACTAGCGAGAGGCGAAAACAAAAGGAGAACAAGTTGACACGGGTTAGAATACTGTAGTGTCTTTCGGTACTAACGGGTAATTTGTGACATTTTTAGGAAATGTAGTAACTCACAGATACCCCGTCCAATGAAGGAAAAGAGGAAGGATGCATGTCGCGAGAGATACGATGGTGGTTGTGGGACGAACTCAAGGGCACCGACGACTACATATGAGGAAAGTGATTTGAGACCTTTGTCAGCGATGCTTATTCCCAATTTTCAACATAGGGAAGTGTCTATACTTGACAAAAGGGTCCAAGAGAAACTCACCCAAACCGAACAGAATCACGTAAACGCCGACGACAACGCTGCTTCTATATCACCGAATAAAATTTGACAGAATCTCCATTAGCCAAACGTTTCCTCAGTGCCCAATTTGCAATAGCCCGCGCAAGCTCGTATCTCAACTGCCTCCTCTTCTCAGAAACATCAACCCCTATCAACCCCAAATCCACAGCGCGCAAAAGCGCCAACTGTGAGAAATGGGGATTCATTGCCAACCATCCGGCCCGGTATAGGTAATAGGGACTGGGAGGAAAGAAACAACTCGCGCTTACATGCTTGGTGGGATGAACTGGCTGACACCGCCCAGGACCATGATGGCCCCGATGCCGAGGTTGATCAAGCGGCTGTACCAATTTTAATAGGAAAGAATCATTAGCAAAATTTGTCCAAGGTCTCATTAGGTGTGTTATTTCCGCGACGGTCACTACTACATGAGAGATTGCAGAAATGTAACAACGCCGCAGAGAATACGGTCTCATAGAACCGCATTCCCCTGATCGGGCGTGAGAAATTGAAGGTAATTAAAGACGGGAAATGTCACGTACAAAATATTGGAGAAGTCCATCTTTTCTTCGTATCAATCAATATTCCCTAATAATATAACGAAGAGCTCAGGCGTTTGCGCTTTGTGTCCCCTGTCGCGATGGCTTCTTCCTTTTTTCAGGCGCGGACGGAACGGAGGTAGATGATATTCGTGGGATCCCGGCGCAAACGTTTTTATTCAAGAAAAAGTTTTACCGAAAATGTCGCAGCCTAACTAGCTGTCTAGTCACCTTCTGCGGTTGTCGTAGGTAGCAACGATAAAGTTCAAATCATCACTTTCATTCGCAACGTACGTAATGTGGCTGGGGAAGGAAAGCGGAGCTTGAGGGTTTCCTTTGGGGTTCCGAAACTAGGCGGCGCCGCACGGTAAGGATTGTGAGGGGCCGAACGTTGTAAGGAGAGCAAAGGCAATGATGATATGAAGACTCCGTTACTGATATAAGTTAAGTAATGCGCCGGAGTTGAGGAATAAGAATGACAGGGAGTTTCGAGAGATTGCGATGTGGTTGAGGATCAAAACAGGCTAAGCGCAGGGACCAGCCGCGCCTTGGCGCTTGTTCTTGGCGCGGGATGGCTAGCGCGCTTGAAGCTTGGCATGGATCTGATATAGATAATAATAGGGGTATTTTGGGGATGTTTGCTTGATGAAGAGTGTCCCTGAGCCAATATAACCAAAATAAGGTCTTAATTATGTGAATATATATTATACAGCTATCTTTCTGATTTACCAAAATCCGAAAAGGAATACTCGACGTCTAGCGGATCCACGACATGATTATTTTAGTTCATCTTAAGCCCTCCCGTCCGATCGCGGAACAAGCCTTGGGGATCGTACACGTCCCTTATCTTCTTCGCATACTCCAACGTCTCAGGCCGCAGCCGACCAAAGTAATCCTGCGCATGGTTTGCGTCATTCATAAAAAGGGGCAGATGCACATCGGGCAGTGTCCCCTCTCTAATCCGGTCTAGCGTATCTTTGCGGATACCGTCTGTGATGGACTTCAGCGCGCGCTCGATCTGAGGCACATCTGACGGGGAAGTATACGAATAGTGAGTTTCCATCATCAACCTATCGACAGAGTCGTCGAGATCCAGTAGGTCGCCCCCGTTCTCCTTGGCATGGCGGGCTAGACTTTTAGGGATAGGCTGTAGACTTATAGTGCCCACTAGGCCAGGGACAAGCTGATTCTCCTTTGTGGCAGTTACAAAGTGGTTGTTGATGGATTGCAGGACTTCAGGGTTGGCGGCACATGGGAGTGGACAGGTTTCGGTTGCTATGTCGATTATGGTGCTGTTGATGGTAAATGCGTCTTGAGCACTCAACAATTCTGAATATTTTTGGGTGTTGGTCATATTCATGATTGGGCCGATGTCCGTGAACTTGTCGAATATTCCAGGAGGAGGAATCTCGCCGTCGTAGAACAGGATTATCGCCCAGATATCCATCGGTTCTTTTCCGAAACGGATGTTATGGCTAGCGATTATGGAAGCCTTGTCATCTGGATAGTACTCCGTGAAGTCTCGGGTGGCAGCCAGGACTTCATTTGTCTTATCACCACCGATCATCATGTACCCACCCCAGACCTAGATGGGGTTTTCTGTTAGTTGCGGAAAGCCTTTTAATACGGCAGCCTCAACTTACTTGTCCAATTTTATGCGTTCTTAGAGTATATGCCGTGACAATTCCGTAGGCATTTCCACCACCATGGAGGACCTTGAAAAGGTCAACATTCTCAGAACTTGTCGCCTTGACAATGTCGCCGTTTGCGAGAACTACATCGAATTCAACGACATTGTTCATGGCCCAGCCAGTTTGCGTGCTCAGGAAGCTCAATCCGCCTATTCAAGTAAAATGGCCTCAGTTTCGAATTCGGTCAAATTCAGTCAAATTCAGTATCCAAACACACTAAGATATGAAAAAAAACCTACCTCCCACAATAAACCCACCCACCCCGACATGTCCCATACGAGCTCCGGTGACAGTTACACCCTTAGGCTCGAGGACCTTGACAACATCGTTCCAGCGGTTACCAGCACCAACTCTCACTGTGCCTGACGCTTCATCGTGTTTGATTTCGTTGAAACCCTTCAGACTAATAAGAGGGCCGCCATCAACGCTCGCGAAGTTACGATTAGGGTTGTGGCCGCCGCCTTTTACAGCGAAGGTCTCATTATTCTCCCCGAGCGTCTTCACAATAATCGATAGCTCCTCTGGCGATTCCGGGACCAAAATGCATGAAGGTTTGAGTTTTCCGCACTCCGCCGACCTGTGAGCAAGTAGATTAGTGTTTCAGTCGTAAAGTACAGTACATGTGGACATCTAATGGCCAGGTTCACATCAACCATACCAGTAGTATTCCTGTTGATCCTGTGCATCTGACATCGTCGATTGCTTCTTGATCTCGACATTTGAAATCAGCGAAAGCTTCTCACATGTAGAGAGGGCAATTGAGGTACTAGCATAGTATGCAAGTGCCGTGGCGAGGGAGAGAATGTGGATCATCTTACAATTCAAAAGGGCTTTGAACGCAGTAAGAAATAGAATAGATCTACGGATTCCAAAACAAACATGAAGGACCACCAACACCTATATTTCCTTTCCTGGGGTTGCAGCTTTCTTATATAGCACAACCCCTCATTAACTGGAATACATCCTAGCCTCAGTTTCCCTAGGGTAGGGCTGTAGTAGCTGGCAATGAAGAGGGGGATTAAATTCGCCCAACAACGGCAACCTCTTCCCAAAAATGAAATCCCATCATGCGGCTAGAGAGATTTAGTTTGAAGTCATGAACTCTCCCCCGCATACGCAGTCAGGTAAGTTAGCGCGCTGAAATACCCGTAGCCTCTTGTTGCAAGAAGCTTAGTGCTGATTCTCAAACATCTTCATCATCATTATGTCATCCGAGTTTGATCACCTGTTCATATAGAAGACATGGGCCAGTTTCCAGGATTTGTGATGAAGGTGCACGGCCATGGATGCGCGCAAATCAACCAACCCCGCCCTGCTAGCAGATCACCCATGGAAATCAAGATCGTATCTCCATTGCAAGTCGGGGCGTGCTCTTGGGTTGTCGAGTAAAACCGTGCGTAATTATGGGCTGATCCGGAACGACGATATCTCCGAGCTCGAGCTGAGATGCTAGCACTCAGTGGGCGTATGCATAAGTAGGTAGGTTCAATGCCACGAGCTAATAAAAGCGAATTGATACGATTCCTGATGGAGAGGGCACCTTGGCAGTTATGCAAGGAAACGCCGGAGCCGAAATTCCTCGTCAATGCGAAGGCGAAAGGGGGCTCCTCGCCTCCCAGTCGAGCCTTTCTAGTGTGGCTTTGCTATGGTATGAGTGTAAGTTGACAGTAGAGACAGTTTTGAACGCCTTTCCTTTCATGCGTCAAGTTTGGGTTGTTTGGAATGAACGAGGTGGTTTTGTAGCGCGCGGCTCGTCGCGCTGGATAAATTGCCGTTCTTGGCATCGTCAACCTCAGCCTCAAGCTCTCCTTGTTCAACAAAGGAGTTTTTGATATCACTACCAATTTTCACTGCCTTGCCATGTTTTGCTTCGAAGCTGCTCATCCCCCACCTAACTAGTTCCATCAGTGTGCTGTGAGGGCGTGCGAAATGACAACCCTAGTACAGAAGAGCAGAGTAGTAGATGCCATTGCGTTCAACATCTATAAAAATAGCCCCAAGAAGAACGGAAGAACAAACCGAGAACGTAATATATGTATCTGAAAAACAGACATTTAACTCAACTCTAACAAAATATTTAACCCTTACAACTTCGCCTTCGCCATCCCTTTCCCCTTCTTCCCCAGCGCCTCCATAATCATCTCCACTGCCGCTGCCGAACAACCCCATGAAGCCTGATACCCAAACCCACCATGCCCATAGTTATGGACAACAGTAACATCCCCAATCGTTTCCGCCTCCATTCGTACCCCTCCGTCCCGCAACGGCCGCAAACCAACGCCGTGCCGGATGATATCCAGTCCTTCGATACCGCGCTGCTTGCCGTTTTCGTCTTTACCTACGAGATTCGGGCAAAGGTCCACGCATCTCTTCATGATGCGCACGGCTGTTGATTGGTCCGGTTGGGATTCCCAGTTGCCCTTTTGGTAGGTGCCGCCGAGGATCGTGCCGCCGCCTGCGAGAAATGAGCAGATGCGATTAACGCAGGCGAGTGAGTCGAGTGTATGTAGAAATACGTAGTTCAGGAGAAACAAAAGGGGGCCATAGAATCCCAGATTGAAAAAAAAGAAAAAGAAAAAATAGAAAAGAAAAGAAAAGAAAAGAAAAAAAAGGGGAAATCCACTAACCAGCCGCCCTCTTCATAATATAACAAACCTCATCATCACCATCATCCGATCCCGAAATCGACGTCATGATCCCCGGATCATTCCTGACAACAACAATCTGACCGCGCGAGGGCTGTAACTTCAGGTCCTCAACCCCGCCCAGTTTCCGCGACGAGATGCCTGTGCAGTTCACGACAAGATCCGCTTTCTTGCCCGAGTGGTGTACGGACGCCGCATCGGCGATGTGCTTGAAGACAGCGCGCTTGAACACGACGCCATTCTTGAGGCATTGGGAGACCAGCCAAGGGAGGTAAACGGCCGTGTTGATACAGACGGAGGTGAAGGAGGTGGCGTAGTCGACGCCGGGGCCTAGTTCTTCCTTGGTGAGGAGGTAGAACTATTATACGGTTTCGGCATTTTTCTTACTGTCAATATACAACCGCAGGTCCCCAAAGGTTCACATAGAGAGGGCTTTTGCGAGGGGAAGATAGTCAGAGAGAAAAAGGAACTGGCTAGCACATACACCCGGGACGACGTTTTTGAACCATGGGTCCGATCTTGACAGTTCAGAAAACCACTGGCCGGTGGTGGATTTTTCGTCCTTATCGCGAGTGTTTATTACCGTTCCTATATCAGCCCGTTTTCCCAAAGAGTTAGTTTCTGTAGGCTGAGGGGAAATAGCAGCCTACCCATTCGCCAAACAAACAACTAATAACCATTTTCTACGAAAGGAATTGCTAAAATAAAAGTAATGAAACACCCACGTTGGAAATGAATCCCAGCACTCGGATCGTTCTTCGCCAAATCGGCCAAAACAGGCCATGTATTCTTCTCCCATTCGGCGTGGGCGGTACCGGGCAGCCCGACCCTATATATCAAATGAGCAAAAATGGACCAAGAAGCGGTTTACATTGGACATTGAATGGAGAATAGTCAAAGAGCATTAAAGATATACAACGTACGGGAGATAGTTTGCGCCAGCCCATGGCGAACAGTACTCGATATCATAATCTCCGGGCATATGCTTTGCGGCAACAGTAATCTGATTAGACGCATCTCGGGAAAGCAAGAGGGCGGTAGTAAGCCCTGTCACGCCTGCTCTGGATTGAGGATATAAATAAAAAGAAAACAGAGTAAATAGGTCAGCGGTTGTAATGAAAGGCGTGTGTGTTTCGGGAGAGCAAAAACAACTAACCCAACCACCACGATCTGGTGTGGTGCCATGTTCGCAATTGGTATGTATGTATGTATGTATGTACCGGACTACGAGCTGCCAGGTGAGAACTGCGAGGAAGGGAATGCTCAGTTGTTCGTAGGCCAATGGAGGTTACAGGAAAAGAATCGTAGAGCCGTGTACGGAGCAATAGTCAGAACTTATATCCGGATGGGACGTGGACAGATATCATTCTCTGGTGGATCCGCGCTGCCAGAGCCGGCGCCGCACTGCTGCGGTGGTGCGGAGAGTCGTGTTTCGGCTGTTGGAACCAGGCGCCGAGTGGGGTCGCAATGTTCGCTGCAACGGTGTGCATATCTTGAATTCATTCCAACGAACAAAGGGATCCATGGAGAGTAGTTTTGCAGTTACTGCTGTTGCCAGCCCATTATTGCTATTATTATTGATAGAAATCCAGGAGCCGGCTAATCATTTGAGAGTCGGTCTACTTGCTTATTTTCCCCATCCCTGTCTGTTAAATTTTCCGAAGATTAGCCGAACCGTGCAGTCTCTATTTTCGGCATTTCCTCCCCCATACGTACATAACGTACCGTAACTGATAGCTACTGTACATACAGGGGGCTACCTCTCAGCCACTTCGCCATATTGCTGCTCACATCCATTTCTCTTGAAGGGCGTGTTTGTTCCTTTCATAAAAATACCTCCTTGCCGAACAAACGAAAGGAGAGTGAGCTAATTACCGATATTTTAGACCTATGGCAACGGCGGGCTGATCGCCTTCGCTCTTCCCGACTATCAAATCCCGTCAGCAAGGGGGCGCCAGACATTCATTCAATCAACCCAATCACCCCCTGAAGCGGCCTCTAGTCGACATGGATGGGCTTATCAAACAATGACAAGCATTGGACACACAGGTTATGTAACTAACGAAAAGCCGAAATCGCCTTCACAGGCCGAATGATAGTTTAAGCGGGCCTCGTACGAATTTCGCTCATGCAAGAGTGGACTGTTCTTCAATAGTAAGGCTTCTTTTTTATTATTATTCGAGGGCTGCTTGTGAAGCATATCCCAGGCCAACTCGAAAAGAATTCTTGAAAGTTAAGGTAGCAAATGAGACGGGGAATCATTCGAGTCATTGCTTGTTCAATAACTTTCTTCTACTGAGGCTGCGATTGACCAGCCACATCCCATGCCAGTGCTTGATTGAAAGTGCAAATGACACATGGAATGGATAGCTTTCTCTTTCTCTTGATGAGGTTCCGCATTTGCCACGAAATCTCATATTGGTGTCAAGGTTTTAACCATGGTCACAACCAGACTATGCTACGGGGCTTTTGATAGCAGGTGTTTTTCCGATAAATTCGCTTAGGGGTCTCGCTGCTTTGGCTGTTGACAATGGTAACACAGTGGAAGTGAAGCGTGGAACAAGTTACGGCAGCACTGGATATATAACCTTGTCAACCAGATTTGCCCAGCATGGCTCTGTTGAAGGGAGTTGTTGCCAAACTTTTCGCGCTTGTGAAGTATGGATGAGACGGGGCTTACATGAAGAAGCGTTGGTGTATGAAATTGCACATAACCTTTTGATAGTCAGGATCTATGGCTACCATCCCATGACCAATGTGAAAGGGACAACCTGAAGGTTATCATTCTTTCGTCCCACGAGTTTGGCCTCTTGGAAGTTAGATGGTATGGAGAATGAACAGCATATAAATCCGTGCTAGGTCGAATAAATAGCCTTTCCGCTCCGAATGACTAAACCTCCATGAAGACCTTGGTTTGCTCTTGTTCCTCCGCAAAACTCAACCACGCACAAAATTATATCCTGAGTGAAGTTTGTCAGTTGCTGGTTGTTGAGAAGCTTTGAGCTTGCCAACGGTGTGACCATGAAAGAAGTGGGTATGGCAGGTAGCAAGAAATTCAAAAATTCACAGTTGACCGGCCGGCTTTGATCTGTATATCTGTAACGTAGCTTGAAGGTCCAAAGTGATACTCAGCACTTTCATGCTTCTCCTGCCTTCCTCCCATATTCTCCCATCTTCCCGAAGAAGGCGAATGATTTCGGCTTCTTGGGGGGATTCTAGAATCAGCGGACATTTTTTTGCGCGGGACGGTTGACACGTCGTATCCCTTGTAACGCAGTTTTTAAGGTGCATAGAGATAAAAAAGCTTGAATCAAGAGGCAAGATTACAACTGCCTTTCTCGACAGTTTTGTCAAATCATGAAATTGTCTTTTCTGCACAAGCCTTGCTAATCGGAGGGATCCTTTTTTTTCACAGGTACGGTCAGTACTGACAACATTTGCTGAAGCTGTTTAAGGGATGTTTGCAGGTTGAAGCTAGCCACCGTCAGCACATGAGAAAAGCCAGCGCTTTCTCGCCCCGTGATATAGTTACCATCTTCATCTACCCTGTTACCAGCGTTGAAGCAGAACTTTGCATCCTTTCCTGGAACTGGTATAATCTGCAGCTACCTATACTGTCCAGCATAGTTTGAAGTCTCTGGCACCGCAGCACTGCAAAGGCTCCCTGGGGGTAATCCTTGAGGTTAAGGTTTCTATACTCCGAACTCTATGGCCCAGCGCATGTTGTTTTAAGTTTGGTCGTTGCAAAGCATGGATGGAATAGGCTTTTTGGCGGTTGTGCCTGAATTGACGTCATAAATAGAGGGCAGATAGTCACGTGACCCCGAGTCCGCCGATGATGTCGCGAATATCTAGAGACAGATCCAGAGCTTCAGACCTATCACCACCACCTACTCGCCCCGACATCTACACCACTGCTCTGCCTCTATAACCTGCTACAAATCTCTCTTGCCTTTGATTGTTGCTCTTCTGCCTCCATTGAACTCTCGTGCTCTTATCTGCGAGTTTTTGAGCGGTGGTGGGACTGGAACTGAGTCCCTCGATTCTCGTTAAGGAACTAAATCTCCACATATTCACGCATCCACCATCACCCTATATTATTCACGCGTGTCTATCTGCGCGGCCAACAACCCAACCACCACACTTGGCTCTACGCATACGGAAACATATTATTCACTTATCTCTGCTATTCCTACTCCTGTCTATATCTCTACCCCACCCCAACAAACCACCTTGATCTTCGACATACTTCACCTCTTCTTTGACACATTTCCCTCCGCTTCACTCCTACTGGCCCCCGCCTGCCCGCCCCCGCAAACAGGCACAAAATCACAACAGCTCGAAGACAGAACCACTACCAGATGAAGAACCGAAAAACCGATATTTTGCAACCATGGCTTACCTTAAACCACCCTCAAATCCCAGAGTCGTTCCAATCATGGCACCAAGAAAATCCGCCTCGGTTGGTCCCGCAAGTACCAGGACAGGCTCTCCCGAAGACAGGGCCATGAAAAAGCATCTAGAGATGGCTATGGCCGGGATACCTACCAAGAACAGTCTCAAGTTGGAATGTCTTGATTACTTCAAGCTGTATGCTATGCCCGTCTTGGGCGATGGTGAGTCCTGCCTTTTTCTTTCTGTCTTCTTTTTTTTTTGGCTCTTCTTGTTCTGTTGTCCCAGCCGGATGAAACGAGACAGCATCGGATAGATGGCTGATGTATGTGGATTTACTCTTTAGGAAATTGTCTCTTCTACTCCCTCTCAGACCAATTGTATGGAAATGTCGAGAGCCACATTGAAATCCGAGCACGCTTAGTCCGGCACATGCGGGACAATGCGGACTACTTCAGAGACTTTACCGCTGATGTAGGCGGAGAGCGTCGAGCTCCCAGAAGGAGCGCTGCTCAAGCTGCCCGTCTAGGCTATAGCAGTGTGGACAGACTTGCTACCGCAGAAGGGCAAGCAACCAAGTTTACACTCAAGCTCAAGGAGATGGGGGAAATGAATTCTTGGGGCGGCGCCCCTGAAATCCAGGCCTTTTGCCAGGTATATGGCCTGGATGTGCTGCTGTATTCAAAAGACGGAGTTCAGAGATTCCAAAGCTCCTTTGCTGAGGCAGATCCCAACCGGGAGGTTATACATCTAGCTTTTCACGTATGTTCAAGGCACACATTCCCATCTTCGGAGATATCATGTTTACTGACATTTGTCCAGACATTCCAACATTATTCCTCAGTACGGAATCTCGAAGGACCCCATTTTGGACACCCAAAGCTCCCAGATCGACTTAAGCGGGCAGATCTTATCTATAGCGAATCCCAACGCAAAAGTCCGAAGATTGACAAAGAAATTAAGTCGGAAAATGTTCCGTTGGAGTTCCCAAGCTCCCCCACCATGCATCCAGGTGATATGCACTGGATGATAGCCATCGTCGGACAAAAGCCCCCAGCAGAAGATGCTGGGTCATTCAGCTCCATGATTGAAGAGTGTAACCCCAAACTTTCTACCACTCTTAACAAATTCGTCGAGAACGAAAACCGCTCCTCACCCAGACCACCCATCCCTTCCACAACTACAAATCCTCCTCTTCCTGCTCGCAGTAGTGGCTCTTTCTCCAAATCATCAACAATGAGTCCATCATCCGGAATTGGCTGGGGTTCCTCCTCGCGCTCCTCTTCCCGTCATAGCGTGGCTAGCAAACGGTCCGCAAACGACAGCGACCTAGACGACGAAGATGGCATCGTATTACCCCCTACCCGCCGCTCCCGTGGCAGGTGTCGAAAACGCCGTATGCTGGAGGATGTCACGGTTGATATCCTCGGGGATCGGAGCGAGGTCTTTGCAGTTGGAGTTAACAATGACAATGGCAACAACTCCAATCGAAGCGACGACCACTGTGCTGATTCAAGCCGAAACGGCGATGTCAACACCGAGCATGGGAGTTTCCCCAGCCGCACCGGTACACACGCGCGCGCACTGAGCGCTGAACCTGCCGCGAGAGAATATCACATCAAGCAACACCAGACCAACGGCGCCGTGGTTAAATCGATCGAAAAGGATGATAATGATCGATATGACCATCTAAGCAGCGACGCGACCTTATCTCCTAGTGCCAGTCCAGGCTCGGAGGCTACGAACTCCAAAGACGATGATACCGATGATGAATATAATGAGGATGATGATGATGATGAGGATGATAGTAGCGAAGGTGACGATGACGCTGATAGCGACTATAAGGAAGACGACGACGACGACGAATGACTGCTACCTACCCGAACGATAAACACCTAACAACGCTACACAACATTCATACATACCAGCATCTACCCGTACATACATTACATCCATACATAAAACTAAGACCGCTTGAAATCTCATCAATAAACAACACCCTGGATATCACCTTTCACGTGGCACATTTCGCAATGCCACCCTACCTTCATACCCCTTAAACAATTAACGTCGTGGCCCCCTCTATCCGATCATATCCTCTATCTCGCAATTCCACCTACTCCATTCCTCCTCTCCCTCTTCCCACCGTCTCCACCTTTTTCATAATAACGGCGTTATTGAGCGATTTACTATCTTATCCTTTTCATCTCCCCCCCGCCTCTTTCCGCCTCATCATCTTCTTCCCATCTCATCGTCTCTCAGCGCGGAGTCTTCATCAATTGGGGTGATAAATTCTATTTTCTTGCATAATGGTCCCACGAAGTTTAAGATTTGTTCCTCTTCTGTATCCCCCAACACAACACCCTTATATCTCGTTCTCGCTCACACATACACCATTGTTTCCACGTTTATGTCTTTCCATTTTACCCATTGATTAAACTAACGCATCATCATATTGGCGTCATCTTTTGTCTTATTCTTTTCTTTTCTTCTTTTTTTTGTGTGTGGCCGGGTACACAAAATCCCCGCCACCCTTTTACATTCCCGCATATAAACCCATGCGTACATCATACACAGACCATCATACACATACACATACATGGAGAGCGGCATTTTGTTTTCTTCTTTTGTTCATATTTTTTTTTTTCCTTCTCTTCCTCTTTCTCGTTTCTTTCTCATGATTCCTACTTTTCCATGTCTGGCTATTCTTACATTTCGTATCTGCCCATTCTAGCATTTTAAATCTCTTATACTATGTTCATTTTTCCTTCTATTTCTCACCCCTCTCTGCCCTCCTATCTCTTCCTCTTATCCATCCCTCTTCTGTATATTCCATCATCATTTTCAGGGTAATTAACGCATGCATGTCTTGGGAAGCCGGAAGCGCGTGTTTCTATTTTTCTATCTAGCTCTTTGTTTAGTTTAGTTTAGCCTGAGCTGCTTAGTTATTTCTCATCAACTTTTCTCTTTTTTTTCCCTTCTGTACGTTCTGGGTGTGTGTGTGGTGCGATGTTCATAGACATTGAAGCAAATGGTAAAACCTAGTACTCAGTCAGAGGGGTGTTTATACTTCTTTCCTACCTTTTTTGTTTTCTCTTCATCTTACGTAGACTGTATCCACGCGCAGAGAATTTTTATATTTAGATGGCTAATTTATTTCTTATCATTCTTTGGTTAATTGGAGTGAAGGGATGGGAGAAGATGAGGTGATGTATTCTTTTATTTGTAGTATCATCAATCGTTAGCTGAGTTTCAGGGTAGCATAGTACTTGGTATAGAACACATTGTATAAATATGGATTCATTCATTTATATTTATGATATCAAAAACCATGATATATCATGTTTGGCATGTTCTTCCGTATTCGTTTATTGTTCTTCTCATTTGTAAGTTTATCACATTTCCCAGTCAAAATCCGTCATCGGGAGGACATGACCATTTCATACATAGCCACTAAACGAACATACAAAAAAAAAAAAAGAATAGACAACAATTATACCTTACATGCCCCCCGCTCACCCTTCAACAGAAACCAAAACCAACAAAAAAATCAAAAAGAAACCCCCCCCTCTAAATATGCTTAGTAATCGCCGCCTCAATCGCCGGCGGCACCGCACCTACCACCTCATCGACCTTCATGCCGTCCTTGAAGAAGACAAACGTGGGCATGGCGCGCACGCCCAGCTCCTGCGCGATGTCCGGGCACTCGTCGACGTCGACCTTGTAGAAGCCGACGCTCGGGAACGACTTGGAGAGCTCGACGATGCGCGGCGCGATGGTCTTGCAGGGGCCGCACCAGGTGGCGAAGCAGTCGATTACGATCAGTGGGGCTTGCACGCCTGTGCTGGTTGAGGCGGCGCCGGCGGCGGTGGTGCTTTGGACGGCGGCGTCGAAGGCGGCGCGGCTGGGGGGTTTGGTTAGTTGTTTGTTTGTCTGGGTTTGGTTTGATTTGGGATGGTGATTGGGATGGGGATGGGATGGGATGGGATGGGAGTGGGTTATGTATATGGTTACAGATACAAGGGCAACAGGCGGGAGGAGGATGCCGGGTATATCACCAAGATGATTAAAAATCAAAAGATACAGATATAATCATGCCCACCACTTACTTTTCCAGATTATGAACAACCATATTGCCTGCGGATGGTCTGAAGCTGCGACGGGCGGAAGAGGAGAAAGCGCGTTTGCCTGTTTGCTGAAGAAGTGGAAGTGGAAGTGGGGTTGCTGTGGTGCTGATGAGCGATCTCAACGCAGATGATGCTGATGGTGCAGTGGATGCAGTGCGCACGAGGGACGACAAGGGGCGGAACGAGGCCACGGTGGGAGCGAGCGAGGTATATATGTTAGTGGTGGTGGTTGTAGTGGTGCTGGTGGTGGTGGTGAGGAGGGGCTGAAGGGGTTGTGGGCGGATTATGTGATGTTTTGCAGCCCGCGGCAGTGCCCGCAATGACGTCTTCGGGAGCATCCTTGGCGGCGGTTGCTTACACACCGTATTTTTTGATTTTTGGAATTTTTTGTTGATTTTTGTTGTTTATTTTTAATTGTTGAGGCCCGGATGATTCCAAATCGACGGATCGGAACTTGGAATTCGGGTTGTTCGAGTCGACGGACCCCGGAGTATCTCGGGTGCGGTATGTAATAATGATTATTATTTACTGGGGTTCCTGCTTTGAAATCCCAGTGATTGCACTCCAATCGAAAGGGAGAGAAAGAGAAGAAAATGAAATAAATAAAATACGAAAAAAAAATCAAAGTTACACCTAGGTCACTTTTGGTGGTAAAAAGAACCGCGCGTAACATCGGAGATACATACGGAGTACATACATACATTCTAGACCAGGCAATTATTACGAAGGACCTGCTATTATTAACCCTGACCATGACAATGTTGAACAAATAGCAGTGATGACTGAATGATCAAATGCCTTCAAGCAGAGATTAGTTGGAAGTGTTACATGTAGCTGGTGATGATAGAGCTCTTTTGCCCCAGTAGCTGACAGAAAACATGTGTAATACAATCATGAATGGGATCAAATATCCCCAGCAAGATATGAATTTCTCCCTGTTCAGATCTAATCCATTTATCTACATGACTGATCAACTAAACAAATCCAAATCCATATCCATTCCCATTCCCAAATATTTCCAATCGCAATTTCCCCAATATCCAAATATAATAAATATTCTATTCCAAATAACGAGCTGCTAGCTAGCTAGCTACTGCCGCCGCCGCCGCTGCTGCTATTTCATTTCCTTTCCTTCATTGCCGGAAAAAAAGAGTAAAACAAAGGCACACCGAAAGACCTTCAAAAATGAAAAAACAAACAAACAAACAGGATGGGGAATAGTGGTGAGAAACTCAAGGTGAAGCAATGGCCAGAACAAAAACTAAACAAGTGGTGGTGAGGGGCGCGCGGACAGGAATAATCAATAATCAAAGTGAACCATTTGAGGCTGAGAAATAGGCAACCAGCTGAAATGGGGGGAGAGGGGGGGGAAGGGAAGGGGGAAGGGGGTGAAAGAAACCATGGAGAGAGATGTGACAATGTGTGTATGTATAAATCCCAAGTTAGACAGATGAAACATAACCTGATGCAGAAGATTGTTCCTTTGTAAGAAGCAAGAGACAATGAGGACTGAAGAAGTGCAATTCTCCACCTGAATTATCATGACAAAGCCCAAAATGAAACAAAACAAAATAGTGATAGTTATAAAGTTGGGAGTGAAGGGGATAACAGAAGAAACAAAGGGGAAAGGGGTTGAGGTTGAGGGGGGGTGAGAAGATCTAGGAAAATAAAATGAGTGTGGTGTGCCATCATCTGCCATTGACTTTGGCATTGTTGACAAGTTGGATCTGTTTTCTGTGATTTTCTTTTTTCTTTTTTCTTTTTTTTTTGATTCCTTTGTTTCCCTTTTTTCGTTTTTTATGTTTTTTTCATATTTTTTTTCCTCATGGCACCACGATCTTGCGTGTAACCTAAAAGGCCATCTCCGAAGAGAAGAATTCGCACCAAGGAAATATACAAAACTGAAACTAAAAGAATGTGGGCGGGCTTGCCTGATAATTTAGATCAAGGATCTTCTTCGCCATCGTCGTCGTCGTCGTCGTCTTCGCCATCAATAATCCATAAAAGTTTGTTGCGTCGTCTCGCTTTTCTCCATCATCATCAACATCATCATCATGGTCATCATCATCACCACCAGCTCCTCCCCCAGCCACACGGTGTCACCGCCTTACGCATGTCTAGGCAACGCACCACTACCACTGCCCGCCGAATCAACACTCAACCGCTTAGCCTCCGACGCGCGCCGTGAAATCTCCAACAATTTCGCGCTTCCCGCGCTGATATGGCGCACATGCTGTCTCCCCAGATCCACGCTGGTTGCGCGACGGAGTTCCGAGTCGGCTTCGAGCGGGCTAACTGGGCTAGGAGAGTCCGTGGTGTCGTTCCGAACGCCTCCTGTCTCCATGTAAAGGTGCTTGTTGTTGTCGTTGTTGTCGTCGTCGTCGCCAACGACGATGTTACCATTGTTGGAGAATGGCCGGTGGTCTGGGCGGACGAGGAGAGCGCGCTTTCCGACGCTGGCGTGGAGGGTTTCTTCTTCGTTGTCGTCCTCCTCTAGAGGCATAGGCGGTTGGGGGTCATAATCGTTATCATCCCTATGCTTGTATTCTTCATACTCGTCCAGAATCTCTTTGGTGGAATTCGCGCTGCTTGAATTCTTCGGGGGTTGAGAGAAGCGCCGGGAGGGCCGTCCCGAAAGCCAGGAGCCCTCAGAGTCTATAGAGGCGAGTGAGTGGGCGAGCAAGATGCTCTCAGCGTTGGTCTCTGGGCTGCCTGCGCCAGATGAACGGTTGTAGTCGCGCTGTTCAGGCGTAACAACGGCAGAATCCCTGTTCACGTTGTAATGCCCATTATTAGCAGCGGCACCCGCGACGGGTAACCGAACAGCTGCAGACGAAAGCTGAGGGTCGCTTGAGGATTGGAAATCGCGCCCGGGAGGAGGTGGGAATTCAGTAATGGGCTCGGTAAAATGTTCTGTAAATTTGGATTGGGACCGAGGAAGCATTCCAGGGCGCAGGTAGCTTCGGTCCGGAATCGGAATGGGTTGCGCTGGTGCTGGCTGCTGGTTGATTCTTTGAAACGATTCTCTCGATGGGATTGAAAACTCTGATGGTGTCTTGGTGCGCTCCGCATTTGGCCGTCGGAATCGAGACCCCCCACGCCGGAAGAAGGCGGTCCACGAGGTAGAAAGCTTTCCAGCATTGTCAGATGAATGTCGCTTCTCGAGTTCGAAATTCCGCGGCCTATCTGCTGTCGATCCTCGTGCGTTCTCTAGGGCCTGAGAGATACCTGCTCTGTCCGCGGCTTTGGCTCCGTGAGCTTGCTCAATGGAATGCTGTCCACTCATACCAGACATGCTAATATCGTGGCTGATGTTACTTGAACGCCCTCGTGGTGAACCGCTTATAGCAGAGCCGCTATTTACCCTTGACAAAGTCTGGTCTTTCGGGCTCGATGTCATATTGTGTAGACTTTCCTTGGAGGGGTCTCGTAGCCATGACTCTGAAGAGGCAGTGGCATCGGCCGTGTCTGCAGATATGCGGTCGGGAATGGTCACAACGACGTTTTCGGTAGCACCAGGTTTAGGACTAGCAGGGAGCCCGACACCGTCTCCTGAAGTCGTTAATTGCGATGGTACTGGAGGATTCCGTCGTTCTTGTTCACGTTGGCGGTCTGCTCTTCTTTGTAGTTTTCTCTGAAGCTTCTGCTGGTCAGCTAGCCGCTTCATTTCTTTCCGTCGTCGGTCTCTTTCCATCAACTCTCTCAGAGCGCTAGCATCCATATCATCTGCCAGGTCGTGGATGCGGGATATACGGGTAAGATCTTCCGCAGGGATAACCTGTCTCCTGTCTTTGCTCGTGGATGCCCGGGAATGATCCCTTGATTCCAGTCCGTAGCGCGGTTCTTCTGCATATCTCAGAATTGGGCGGGGGGTCAAAGCCGCGAAAGGACTGATTCTGAATGTACAAGGCTCCATATCAAAGGGGGAGCTTCGACCCGAATCAACCGGTAGAGAGACATGGGAGGACACCGGCGGCCCATGGGCGGTTTTTATGTTTCTCGTCCCCCGCTTGTTGGACTCCCACCACTGCTTGGGCGAGGAGATAGTAGAAGGTCGGCGCAGGACAGTCACATGGCTGGACATATTTTTAATTTCCAACTCTCTCGCAGAATCATTGCGTCTGCGTTTTGAAGATTTCCGTCTCAACAGGCTCGCTTCGGGGCTGGTGCGGCGGCCGTGTAGGGTTGGAGGAGGGAGTGCCAGGCTCGTCTGCGAGACGGTGCCTGCGTAGTGGTGGTAGTTGGAGGGCGATATGGTAAAGTTCTTCGAGAGAGAAGTATCAAACGAAGCAGGTTGGCGATGGAAGCGGGTGGAAGCGATGGACATGGCACCGGGAGGTAAATCAGTCAGGCGGACAATATTATCGTTGTGGCCGTCGTGTATATCATATGCTGATGTAGGGGGGATGTTGTTTCGTTTCCTCCGCTTGCTGTCTCTCCTGGTAGCTTTCCCAGAGCCCGAGAGGGAACCCTCATGGAGATTAGTAGGTTGATCTTGATGTTGATGGGAGCCATGGCCACCAAAGCCGCGAGGCTGGCCATATACCAGCGGATCGCCGCCAGCAGCGACAGCCTCATCATCCGCCGCCTTTCGGGGCCGTTTCCTGCGGCGGCCAAAGGGCCATATGGCCATGGCGACAGGTAGTCAGCGCAAGAAGACGATACCAAACACCCGATCGGCGCAGTGTGTCTTTTGAGGCTGGGTCAGTTGAGGTCAGAATGAAGGATGGCGGCGACACCGCGACGGTATTTCCAGAGAGGGTACATTCGGCATTGGGATAAAATTCGAGGATAAGAGGGATTCTTTTTTAAAAAGATAAAATAAAATAAAATAAAACCAATAATAATAATAATAGACTATCGGATAAAACGAAACGAAAAGCGGTATCGGGCCCCAAAAAGCGGGACTGGAACCGTTGAACGCGATGATTAGACGGGAAAGGTTACGTGGCAGTGGGCAGTGGGCGTGTAGAGTGGATAGAAGGGAGTATAGCGTGTCCAGAATATGGGGTGGAAGTGGAGGGGGACAATGAAGTCTAAGATGATGAAGCTGAAGTTGAAGCTGGATGCGGTGGAAAAGCGAGCCCGAAGCGGATGAGGACGAACCTTGGTACCAAACCGCACACACTGACACAGCCCGCGCCCGTCAGCAGCCAGACACACACACACACACACACAGAGACAAGAGGGGCGAAAGGGGCAGCCACGATTACCAGCATTACCATTATTATTACCATGATTACCAAGATTACCTGGGTATGGAGCACACACGGAGTACGGTACAGTCACAGTCGTACCTTGGTACAGTACAGGTACCAGGTCCCCGCCGCCGCTAGCCGTGTTGGGCCTAGCCGCCCCCGCTCGCCCTACGTCGAAAGCCGTCGGTGTCTCGGCGCGGATTATCGTGTGTCCGGCCACCCTTTTGCTGCTGCTGCCCAACCACCAACTAATGATGATGTAGCCCTACCAACTGCCAACTGCCAACTGCCAACTGCCAACATGCTACTAGCAGGATTCAAGATTTCAACGCTCGCCTCATTTTGCTTTTTTATGTCTCATTTGTCCCCCATCTCTGCCCGATTGCTATTGGTTCCGGGGACCAGGTTCCTTTCGCCGGGGGATCCTCCAATGATGGGGGTACTTTTGAGTATTTTAGACCCTGTTAACATGGTGAACTTTTGCTAAATATACGTAGTAGAGTTGGTCCTTGTAGCCCTTTGATTAGATATGTATGTACATGTACTTACATGTACATGGTATATCTGGCATGGCGCCCACACTGACAAATGTTCGCATCCCAACTTGCGGCTCGTATTTCGAAACAAACATATCCGAAACGGGCCACACAGGCTCTCGAGGGCCCTGTTTCCGCCCTGCCGCTTGTGCGAACGCCCGGGCCACTGATATAACTGGCTCTTCCTGTCCTCGTTCCTGTTCCTGAAACTTGTTCGTTGGGACCTGGCAAACGTGGTGACTTGGGCCAAGGATAACCCAGGGAGAGAGACACCCGATATACATGGCAGGTTTCTCGGAAGCAAATCGACCGCCCTGCCCAAGCTGGGTGACACAGGCATGGAAATAAAGAGAAAATAAAAAAGAAAAGAATAAGGACAAAGAAAACTGAAGAATCTCTGTGTCTACTGGCTTTTTCATAGACCAAATATTCAACATATCACTCCCATTTGCTCATATCATTAACCCTCTCAGAAGGCAACCAACTAATGCCTCAACTCTTAATAATACAAAATATGCCAGCGAATAATAGTCATGTTGATCAATTGATATCACATCTCATCTGGCATTTCTTTCCTAGCTGGGTCAGCTCGCTCGAGGACCGTGATAAGCAACTAACCTAACCTAACCAACCTGTGAGTTTGATATAATTTTCCATTCCAGGGACATGTTTCTTACTTTTCAATGCCTGACTTCCTTTGTAGTAGATGGGACAGCCAGCTGCCAATTCACATCATCTGATTTAAACAATCTGATTGAAATGAAGAGGTTCAGCATTCAGTGATTCAACCTCATCAACTCGCCTCTGACAGCTTTCAATTCTCTGATGACCTCAGAATCCTATATTCGGTTATTACATGACCCATCTAAAGGCGAAACTATAGATCTTGCGGATGGCTCTTAAATCTCTTTCCCCCCCTCTCCATCAACCGTCCCCACGGGGTATGTTTCAGGGAGCTCATTGAAACAATATGCTACATGTCTACCCAATGCAGGTAAATCCATGTGGCGCGGAAAGCTTCTGGTCAAATAGGGCTTATACCACCATGCTTCTGCAGGTACAGAGTGCCTTCAATAGAACGAGATCCGAAAAGTAATTGAATCACTCATGATATTTCCAACCGCCATAAACGGGCCGAACATGGTCTAAGCCGCAAAAGCTCGAGGTATGGCTTTGAAGTCCGTAGGCCTGGTTCCGCATTCCCATAGGTTGACCAGGAAATCTAGGCACTGAGAGATCACACTGGAATTGTTTGTACCCGGGTCTAAATACTCCTGCGTGGCCAAACATTGGCCTCCAACAAAGTGTATCCATGGATTCATCAGGAAGAGGCCAGTCTCAAACAAAGAAGCGGGTATCAGAGAATGCATCAGATGGAGCCACTGGTGAAACAACACAAATCCACCTGCTCTATCCCGTATCGACGTTTCCAGCCATGCAATTCTTGGGAGAGTATAATGTAGACAAACATATAGTTGTAGAAGTTGTTGCTGTGAAGAGCGGAAGGAGATATCCATGCACCTTGTACAGTATAGTCTTGAGGCCCAAGAACGGAAACAATCTTGGCGTCCTGCGTCATAGTATTACCGATCGATACGTGGCGCAAATAGCCCGACTGCGCAAAATTTCGTATTGCAATTACCCCACCCATTCCACCGCAACAGGCAGCGGGGTTTCAAAGCTGTGCAGCTTTGACAACGAGATGCAAGAAGATAGACACCGCACATTCACATTCTATATACGCATCGCATAGTTTTGGAGCGTATACCTTCAAGCGCTCTCTACGCGGAGCAAGCTTTTTTCCATCCCCCCCCCACATACCGAAATTAATTACTACTAGAATGTCTGGCCAAATCGATCCCGCAACGGGCAAGGAGCTCCCAAGCGATGCTATCCAGCGAGTCCTTTTCATCTGCCATCCCGTACACGTCTATGCGATTCCACCCTTGACCTCTATGAAGGGCTACGCCGCTGCCGATTGGACCGTTCCAGACCCGAAGAATAACAACCAGACCCGCCAGATCTTCACTGCGCGACTTCGCATTATCGAGACCGCAATTACCCTCCCTTCTCCCCCGCAACCACAATCACAACCACGGACACAGATACAATCCCGCCCGGGGATCCCATCGCCAACCACCACGGCGGCGCCGGCAGCTAGTCCACAAGAAAAAGTCAAGGTGGACATTGTACTGGAGGACCCAAGCACAGGAAACCTCTTCGCGGCAGCCCCCTACACCGATCCAGGCGCCGTCGAGCATGCCATCGATTCGTCTCGGTTCTTCGCCATAAGAGTCATGAATGATGGGCGAAAAGCAATATTAGGCATCGGATTCGAGGATAGAAGCGAAGCCTTCGATTTCGGCGTCACCCTGCAGGAGGCGCGGAAGGTACTGGGTCTGGAACAGAGCGAGCAAACGCTTTCACCAGGACCGGGTACGGGAAGGGCCGCCGCCAAAACGGGCAGAACACTGGGGTCAGGCAACCTGCAGAAACCGGCACCGGGAAACCCGGCGCAGCAGGCGCCGCGAGATTACAGCCTGAAGCCCGGGCAGACGATTAGTATTAATATCGGTGGGAAGAAACCCAGCACGCCGGAGATGCTGGTCAGCCCCGCTACGGCTGCCCGGGAGGAACAGACGGCGCTATTTTCCATTCCGCCGCCGCCCGCGCCGCCTTCAAGGGGGGATGAGGATGGGGGTGGGGATGGGGATTCCTCTGCTGCGGCATTCCCGATGATCGCGCCCCCGCCAGCTGGTGGACGGAGCGATCGACGACGAAGACCACAGTCTATGTTGAACATGGAAGAGAATAAGGTGGTCCAGGGCTTCAGTGATAATGACGATGATGGCGGTGGGGATTTTGGGGAATTTCAGTCATAATGTAGTTGTGTAGTTGGGTGTCTGTGCTCGTTTTTTTAACACTCGCAGATTAATGGTGTTTTTGTTTTCTATGTTTATGATATCTCCTTTCTTCTGTAGTAAGTCTTACGTTGGTTTTATTTTTATTTTCTATTCTCTGTTTTTTGTTTACGTTTAGATAGATATCCCTTTTATAACATAGTTACATAAACTAATACCCAAGAGACAGATAACCGATAATTATCAGTGGTTATTGCAGCCTACAACCGTTCCTGAGTGTTATGATGCAATTTTCACTGAGCAAGTTAGATTAACTTCCCGAACGTCGGCTTCATCCGAACCTCAACGGGCAGCAATGCCACGCAGAGGCACTATGTGCTCGACCTTCCCATTTCAGCCGAACTATATACACGTACCGTACAAGCAGTCCTACAAAATATCTAACTTTGAAGACAACCAACCCTCCCATCTTCCCGTTTAACGCTGTGTGGATCCAGCTGGTATCGAGCGGCTAAAATAAGCTTTTCCCGTTGCAAAGCTTAAAATAGAGTTTTCCCCCCAGCCGTGTTTGTTTAACTTCGCTTATTTTTTAGATCTAATCTAGCATTTTATTAACGTTTCAACGTTTCAACGTCTCTCGTCGATTCGAACCTTGTTCAATCCTCGTTAACTATCTGATATAAACACTCCTTGTGCCTTTTCTTCAGCAAACTGACAAACTGTAACTTTAAAGTTATCCTCAACAGCTCTGCAACTACTGTTTCAAGGGAACGTCTGCTTGTGCTCGTCCTACCTGGGCGATGTACAGTAGGGTCTGAGCTTATCAGGATCTCGAGAGTTGACGAGGTTATCTCTACATTGACAGATGTAGAGATATGTTACATTCATTTACGGCTTTTCTTGTTCGCAACATGAAAAACCTATTCTGGTTTAGCTTTATGAGCCCGGTATCCAACGCTGCGCTCTCACCCCGTTTTGGTTGCTATAGATCCATGATGAACTCTCTCCGCGTTGCATACTTTGTGGCCGTTACTGACATCTATATTATAGTTCTAGCCTTTACTTATTATGGCTGTCTCTATTCTTTATATCAGGGATAAGCTCATCCGAGCTTGCTGTCTGAAGTGCATTTTCGAAAGCTGCAAAAAATGTCGTCATAATGAAACAGTATCTGTTTCTTCCTTCAACTCTACTTCATATATTTCGCCTTTCATTCCCATATCCTCTTTCCCATGCACATCTATCTACGTGGCCTCTACATATTACGGCTGACTCTATCCTTTTTATAAGGAACAAGCTCGTTCAAGCTTGCTATGTGAGCTGTATTGTCGAAAACTGCAAAGATATGTCGTCAGTAGAGAGTATTCTCCTCCTCTGGTTCATATATTTCCTCTTCATGCCCAAAGCCTGTCTCCTATGCAAGCTTAAGTTCATAGTTCTTGCAACTGAATACGTTCTCCGCCTATCTGTATACCTGTGCACATACATATTTCTACTCCAGCAAGCCGCCTACCTACCACTCCCCATATCTTTATACATCCACTCCAGGAAGGGTTGAAACGCGACCATGGATTTCATCCAAAGACTCCTCCTGGCCATTCAAATGCTCTTCCACCGCTCGAACGCCATTGTGGAACACTTCCGCGATGTCCTTCTCCTCTCATGCGTGGTCCTCATCCTCGTGGAAGGGATTTGGAGAAGGAATCCACGGCCCAGGAAGCTTGTGTGGATACCCACTACTTCTCGTGCGGGGGCTCAGATCTATAAACGAGTCTTGAACAAGCGTGCGAGGATTGAGGTCGATGTTCTGCCCACTATCCCTGAAGAAGAGGATGAGGAGTAGGCAGCCTCTGGAACGGAGAGCACATGGCGCGCCAGAAGACGACCATCCTTTTCTACAACTACTGCATATTCCCATGGTAACTCCACATTCACTGCACGCCTTTAAGAACGAATGACACCTCGGGATGAAATACAGCGGGTATATAATCCGACATGTGGCCATGTCTTCGCGCAACAAGTTAACGACCGCTCCTCCTCTATCAAAACGCCCTGTCCGCCATTCAAGACAGGACGCTCACGACTCTTCGCTTTGAATTTGTATAGTTTTTGCCCTCAGACATCTACAAGTAGCACGCTTAGTGCTTGGTATCATTCCATGAGACCACGACTTTTTGAAACCGCTCGTTCTATACCTGCACACCTGGGACGAAGCACCACCCACCATTCATTTAACCAAGTTCGACTCAACTCGACCCAGAGCTGGACCACCCCCGATAACGGTCCATCATCCATTGGCAAAAATACGCTCCTTTTGCTCCCTTCGCGGATCTTGCGCCACGAACTAATACCCAAGAAAGGAGACGAACAAAAAATACCTGTTTCATGTTCCGAAGATTCCATGTCCTCTGCCCCTTTTCACCAGTGTGCCTGATAGGAGTGACCGCCACGAACACACGAACACACGAACACACGAAGTCATCTCCATTCAGCCAGAAAGAGTCGCACCAGGCCAGTCTCGAAAACGGAATTTGAAAAGTGAAAAACATCAAATGGCAAAGGATTCGGCGCAAGAGCAAGAGAAGAGAAGTATATCATTCTTTGGACCTAAAGGGCCATGTCAGAATAGCTAGGTTCAGCCGACTGGAAATTGAGCGAGGGGTTTGGTTTGTTTTTATTTTTCTATTCTTTCTATTTATACCTTTTTTGTTTTTGTATTGTTTCCCGCGATTTTGGTTTAATATATCTATGCGTATATTTTTCAGTTAACATTTTTGAAGGGGGCGGGGTTGTTTTTGATTATATTTTGGTGCCTGTTTTGTTATCGTTTTTATTTATTTTATTTTATTTTGTATTTATTTGTTTATTATTTTTATACTGGTTCCCTTCAATTTTGGTTTAATATATGTATATATATTTTTTCGGCCTCAAATTTGGAGTGGGCGCTTTTGGTTAAATTCAGGGCCTGCGAAATACCAATAACAATATACTGGTTTATATCAAGTCAAGATGATTTTATTATTTCCCTATCCTTTATCCACCTACGTGCTAGCTTTGCTTCTGAATAATAGATTGCAGCTGGCTGGTAGGGAGCTTACGAAGCTATATTCAGAAAAGATATGGATATTTCAAGAAATATCGAGACGAAAAGGACTGTTAACGATTCCATATTATCTTTTGATTGAGGATACCTATTATGCATAACTTCGCACCTAGCGACAGAGGACAGCAAAAAAAAAAAAATATTAAAGGGTAAAGAGTCTGAGGCAAAGGTGTGAAAACTTAAAACCATATCTTGATCAGCTCCTCACTGACGGCACTGGGCGTAAGCACGCCGCTTTCTGTAATTAAGGCTGAGATGAGATGAGGAGGTGTGAAATCAACAGCATCCCGTTTTACGGGTCTCTTTTCCTCAGTAGGCGTTGGGGTTTGCTCGCTAGGTGGCGTGTTGAGGTGATTTTCTAGTTTTTTCGTTGCATGTTCGTTGTGTTGGCTGCCTGCTTGATCGTTGGAGGTTGTTGTCCTGGCCGACTCGCTGCTTTGGTCCGTTTTGAAATCAACCACATTCTGCTTGATCGGCAGGTCATACTGGCCGAGTGGATACAGTCTGACGAACTTGTGGCTCTCTGCAACGACATAGAATGGCTTGCCCTCCGCCTTCGCCAGAAGACCAATTTGATACGTTCCCAGGCGCGATATGATACCGCCATTTTCAACCACACCCTCTGCACCCACTATAACCATATCCACCATCCCTAGTGCATATGCCACTGCCGATTCCGGGATGGTAGCTACCGGAACACCCCTAGATCTAAGTGCGGTGACCATATCCATACCTTCCAGGTTCGACCCAGATGAACTGCCATCGCCGTTACCATCCTTGGTGTGAGCGCTCGACACCACATAAATAACTCGAAACCTAGCCGCGGGGGCTCCAGACTCCTTCAGTTCATCCGCAGCCTTGCGCAACAAGGCCCCCACCACTCTAGAATCGCCGTTCGTCAGCACCGTGCTTCCATCCCGTACAAAGCCTCTTCCAAATGCAGCGATTCGATCCCTGCTTTCCTTCGCGCGCTTGATGAATAGCCGGCCGTTGGTCAGTAGATGCGACCTGATTGCATTGAAATCCCCCGCGGGGCCTAGCTGGCCCGGTCTTTGCAGTGTTGTTATGAGGTACCGTTGGAAAAGATCAGTGCCTGCTGAAAGACCGATCGGGTTCGCTATTGCCCGTTTTAAGTGTGCCGTGTGTCTTTCTAGTAGATCCAGGGTTTCGGATATTGTGGAGGAAGGGGAGTGAGTTAGGAGGAGAACCAATGCTTCGATGGCCGCGATTGGCATTGTGAGGTCGGGATCGGAAAGGAGGAGGTCATTGTATGTGGCAACGATGCTATAAGCCGAGTATCAGTGCCCATGTTCAACTCAGTAGAATTTACCCCAGCGGAGCGCAGTGCATACTCAAATGGTTTAGAACTGTCTTCCGACGACATGGTTGTTGCCATTGGGCGCGAAAACGTCCGCCCACTGGCAGATAGCAATTGCGCTCGCTAGCTTGGGTTAATCTTCGGCACGCAAATAGCTGGCCAAGAATAAGTTCGAGCCGTTTATTGCACCAAGAAATGAGTGCAAAGAAGCTATGAGCGGGGAGGTAGGTGATATGCCGCTGTTGGGCGAGTGAGTCAGAGGTTCGGTATTTGTGATGGCTGAAGTCTTTCTATGGACAGAAAGGTTTAATATTTAAACCCTAAGTTGCACCATGGAACAAATAACATATCAGTGAGATCCGTGACAAGACAATAATATTCGAAGCTGTTAAAGACAAGCAGCAACTGCAAAATGATTGAGACCGCGGATGAATTGATGCCAAGACTTTCTACCACCAAAAACCAATCCCTGTTTGTTCTGTTTCTATTGTTTGCACTATTTGCATCGACCACCCCTCGCGCACTTGCCGCTAAACCGCTTTTGGATGCATGCTGTCATCGTCCCTGCGTAAACAAAACAAATTCCTTCCGTCCAACAGTCGCAGGAAATATATTCAATCGTAAAGCGAAATCTATATGTCAAAAATTTCTCGCTTCAGCGCCACGAGGGTCAACTGCCTGATGCGCATTTTCGTTTATGCATCTACAATATGGCATTCAATTCCCGAATGAACCAGCACGGGCACGGAGGCCACCAACAGCAGGGTCGGGGCAAGAAGAAGGAAGACGATAGTGATGCGCTAATGCGACTTGTGAGCAGACATCGTTTTGTTGTATTGTATCCATAAGTGCAGTCCAGTGTTTGCTAATGAACATTATTTTTGCAGCCAGACAGGGAAATCGCAGGGTGTATAAACGACATTGGTGTCCCGTTCTCCGTCGCCGACTTGGTCAAGCCGAATCCGCAACAGATCCAATTAGTTTTCGAATCGTTTGTGGAGCTACTAATGAATGCGACCCGAGAAACTGTCGAGCCGGCTATGCGCGCAGCTGCGGAGGATATATGTCCAGACCATGTTGATCTCATCCCGCCAGACACTCGCAATCTGATGGGGTTCTTCATGTCCCTGCGGAAGCTGATGGTTGAGGTATGTTGGATATGTGTGCTCTTGTACACGCTTATAATGCGCAATTTGTAACTGACATATATAGTGCGGTGTCAATGACTTTGCGTTTACCGATCTTACAAAACCTACACACGACCGCCTTGTCAAAATATTCTCCTACCTTATTAATTTTGTCCGGTTTCGCGAGACGCAAACAAACGTGATTGACAAGCATTTTAGTAAATCTGAAACGACCAAGGCGCGCATTGAGGCTTTATATGCAGAGAACCAAGAAATGCAACAGCGACTAGCAGAGATGAGCAGGCAGCAAAAAGCGATGGAAGGACCGGTGAACGAAAAGATTAAGAGGAATGATGAATTAAAAGTCAGATTGTTGGAATTGAGGCGGAGTCAAGAACGTGTCGCGGAAACTCTCGAGCGAGTCAAAACGGAGAAGGCCCGGAAACAAACCTATCTTGAGGAGATGACCGAGAAAATCTTGAAGAGCAAACAGGAGAGCGAGAAGCTACGGCCATACGTATTACAAAGTCCGGCGTCGCTTCAGGCGTCTCTAACTGATTTGTCGGACAGTCTAATGAGGGACAAACTACAGATTGATAATATGGAAAGGAGGATGCGTGCGTTACAGACATCAATGGACACGTTTAATGTTGTCTCCAATGATGTCCAAAGTTGTGTAAAAATTTTGGAAGACATTGCGTTAGAGCTCCAGAAGGAGGAGGAAGAAGATGCCCGAGCCATTCGGAACAAGGACGCGCTCACAGAGCGGGGAAACACAGTCCGGGAAGTGGCCCAAACGGAGAAACTTCTACAAAGACAACTATCTCGTTGGCACGAACGCACGGAAGCGCTAAGGAAAAGTAGCCGGGAAAGGCAGGAATTAGCACAGGCGCGGATGGAGGAGCTGAGGGAAATTCAGAAGCAGCTTCGCGAGGAACGTGCGGAGAAGCAGCGCGATATGGAAAGGCGGAGGATTCGGATTGAACAAACAGAGAAGAAGGTAACGTACCAGATGCAGAAGCCGTCTACAATAACCCCAAATACTTGTGGCTTGGAATTCCACCCAGTTAACCTCTGCTGCAGATGGTCGACCTCAAGGAAAATATCGAGAATGAAATTCACAACGCCCACGACGAGTATTTGAAGTTAGAGTCCCACATCAAGCTTTATATCACAGAAATGGAAAAATGTCTTTGAGAATCGATTGTCGGTTCAAAACGGAATGGGACTCAGGGTTTTGGGAGTTGGGTCTTCGGAATTGGGTCGAGCGGTTAGGCGTGATTTTTTCTTCATTTTTAAGATACCCTTATGGTTGATTTGGTACTGGTTTTCCCGGGTCGGATTTGGGGACTTCCTTGCATAAACTTGGGTAACTCAGGGCAGGTTTTATGATTCAAGGAGGATTCCTTCTCGCCTTGTAAATTTTGTGTTCAGTCAAAAGAAATAAAACCATCTTCTCGCTATTTGATGTACTTTCACAGTCCGCCCTGTATGCGCACTTTCAGTTCCCGTCACTCGTGTCTGTCCACTTAGTAGAGGCACTTCAGCATCCCACAAGCGACTGCCACTGGCATTTTCACGACCAACAACAGCGCACTCGCACAAGGTCAAATCAACCCCCTGCCTAACAGCAATCTCAACAGTGAGCGCAAGATTTTTCGCAATGCCCTGGGCCGAAAACTCCCTTGTATCACAATGCAGTGCAATGAGACCAAGGACAGCCAGCACAGGTCTACTTCTGCATGGGAGATTGACATGCTCTTGCTGATGTGACGACTGCCGTTGACGTCGGAAAACAGATATGTAAGCGCGAAAATGCTCCAGACTCGGACAAAACGCCAATGTGACCTTTTTAGACTGGGCAATCAACCCTATGGTATTGTAAAACCGGTAGTTTAAGGATATAGGGCGGCTCATGTCGTGGTCATCTTGTGGCGGAGGCGGCTGTACAGCTCCTGGTTCAGCTGGCGGCATTGAAGTGCATAGTTGTTGTAGAAAGGCATCTCTGGTAGAGCAGACAATCAGCGTGGTGGCAGGTGAGTCTCTGGCCAGTAGATGTTCCACTAAGTCTACCGTGGAGTCCAGAGACAGGATAATTGGGTTGCGATTTGAGACCATATTGAACGGAGACTCAGCAGGTCAAGGAGGAAGAGATAGATAATGCTCTGTTCCGCGAAATGAATGCCTGGGTGATACTATACACGTCATAGTAATGGATTTCACCCCTCTATATCGCAGTGCAGATATTGCAGAAAAGCACACCAGGCGTATTCAACGAGCGTGTATCCATCAGTAGACCACAGCTGGAGTCCTGAGGTTGGCGGGTGCCATCTGGTGCCGTCTGGTGTCGTCGTGTTTGGCGAGGAACCAACAACGCCACCAACGAGAGCTCCGTCACTTGGCATCATCCTGGCAGAACCAACCCACCACGGACAACAAACTCGCCCCGCCCACCACCACCACCACTTTGTTTTGTCTACCTTTGCGTTTCTATTCCATGAGCTGCTCGACTATATCGGATTAGCTGCGGGCGCGCGCAGCTGCTGGGGCCAAATTGGAAAATGGAGTCGATCTCGCGCATTTCCTCCATGCTGGAAACAGGTAATTCTCTCCGCTTCCCGTCTAAGACCCCCCCCCCCCCCGGCTCATAGAAGCATCTGCATATACTTATATGGTGTCTACAGCTCGGGAGCTCACAATCGAAGCCGCTCAAAGCGCCAGCAGTTCCCGGGGCGCTTTCAAATCAAACTCACCGTACCGTTCTAGCTCGTTTGCGCAGATCAAGAAGCTCCTCGACAGTAGGAATGATCGGGACATACTGGACGGGCTGCGGAAAGTGATAGCTGTATGATCGATGCACTCTAATAATACGGTTAATGAGAAATGCTGACAGAGTGTCCAGTTAATGTATAGGGCAGAACCATGCCTACCCTTCTTCTCGTCGGTTGTGAAGAATGTCGCGAACCCGAATATCGAGGTGAAGAAACTAGTCTACATATACCTACTTCACCATGCCGAGTCCGAACCCGATCTCGCACTCCTCTCTATCAACGCCATTCAAAAATCATTGACGGATCAGAACCCTCAAGTGCGCGCCATGGCTTTACGGACAATGTCTGGGATCAGGGTTCCCGTTATTAACCAGATTGTGTCGTTGGCCATTAAACGTGGTTGTGGAGATATGAGCCCTCATGTGCGCAAAGCTGCAGCACTAGCCATTCCGAAATGCTATAACCTAGATCCATCGACGTTACCTCAGCTTTTGGAATATCTATCCTCCCTCCTAGGCGACAGTCAGTATTTCGTCGTGGGGCCCGCGGTGTCTGCCTTTCTTGAGGTGTGCCCTGACAGGATTGATTTGATACACAAGCATTATCGCAGCCTGGTGAAGAAGCTTGTGGACATGGATGAATGGGGTCAGCTTGCGACCCTACGGTTGATGACGGTATATGCCAGAAAATGCTTTCCTAGGAGGACAGAAAGAGCAAGGGTATCCAACCCCAAGGGGTTTTATGAAGATGAAGATGAAGGGAATGCGGAATCTGAGGAGTTCGGCGAGGAGATTCAGGTAGTCGACCCAGATCTTGATCTCCTGCTAAAGGCTTGCAAACCTTTACTTCAAAGTCGGAATGCCGCCGTCATCGTGAGCGTCGTCCGCCTCTTTCTATACGTAGGAACACCCGCATACCTCGATATTGCAGTTGGGCCATTAATTGCATTATTGCGGGGCGCACAGGATATTCAACATGTCGCGCTGTATAACATCATATGCGTGGCACTCGTCGACCCAAAGCCTTTCTTGAAATACACTTCACATTTTCTAATACGCTCGTCCGATCTTCCGCATATATGGAGGTTAAAACTAGAGATCTTGACCTTACTATTCCCACACTGTGGACTGCACCTTAAAGGCATCATTCTTAGTGAATTGGAGCATTTTTCACATGAATCCCAACCTGACCTCGTTCGAGAAAGTGTAAGGGCAATCGGTAGATGTGCTCAGAGTGACACGACCACATCAGCGCGGTGCCTTCGACTTCTCCTGAGTCAGATATCCAGCGCAGACGATAATCTTGTGTCAGAAGCCTTAACCGTCATTAGGCATCTTATCCAGCAGGACCCTGCATCACATAAAAACACAGTCGTCATGCTAGCTAAGCACCTAGACACAACAACTAGCCCGGATGCAAGGGCTAGCATAATATGGCTAGTGGGCGAGTTTGCAGGCATTGACGTGGGTAATAATATTGCTCCGGATGTTCTGCGGATTCTCGCCAAAGGGTTCGCAGATGAATCTGAAGCGGCAAAGCAGCAAATTGTCCTTTTGGGCGCGAAGGTCTACCTTCATCACCTCCTAAATATCGTCGAAACCACCAAAAATACGTCTACTAATAACGACGATGTAAACCACGGCTATGACCATGATGACCTCTCACGCCCTCCATTCCAAGAAGAACAGCAGGAAGAAGACCACATTACATTGCTATGGCAGTACATCCTCCTCCTGGCCCGCTATGATACCTCCTACGACCTCCGCGATCGGGCCCGCCTCTACAAATCTTTACTCGCAGTTCCGAGCTCCACACAACTCGCTAGCCTCCTCCTCCTTGCCCCGAAACCAGTCCCCTTCACTCCTTCCCCATCCGAAACGCGCAAGGGATTGCTTCTCGGCACATCTACGTTGGTCATAGGGCTTGATGCCGGTATCCACGGCTTGCGTGGCTATGAGCCTCTTCCGGACTGGGTCGAGCCTGGAAAAGAGCCCGACCCCAAACTGCGCGAGGATGGCGTCGGCAGTAGAGCTGGGTTTGTTGAGAAGGTGAACTTGACGGCTGGTGAGCGGTTGGATCATGCGCTCAAGGAGCATGATGTTGAGACGGGCAGGGTTAGGCAGAATGGGGTTGTAATGGGGAGTGGGAAGAAGACGTTGGATGATTGGCTTGCAGAGGAAGAGAGTGAGGAGAGCGAGGAAGAAGAGGAGGGGGAGGAGGAGGGCGAAGAAGGAAGTACGGAATATGAAAGCGAGGAGAGTGAAGGATCGGAGGAAGAATCAGAGGAGGAGAGCCAAGAGGGAGAGGACGATTCAGGGGATGAGGATGAAGAGGATGGCGAACATACGGGGTCGGATGATGAAACAGCCGCTCTGGTACGATGAATGATTGATTACCTTTTGGCTCTCTTGATTGAATTGGACGTATCATCTTTTACATGTCACTTAGACAAGGCAGGTTATGTGTTAATATCTATAAACACATATGAACACACCTTTGTTTCAGTTTCAATTTTTTGATGTTGGGATTTTTTGAAGCATGACACACAACACCTGGGCATGGATGTGCTCTAGGGATCTGAAGTTTGAAACAGAGCCATCACTGCTCAGCAGGTCTGCTATTGTCATTCATTTGCATATTCTCATTGCTGACGACTTGATATGAAATATCAACACCATTCACAGCCGCGCAAAAAAGAATCCAACACCATGTTTCGAAGGAGTCACGAAGAGACCAAGAACTTCGAGTCGGCAGGGATTGATGAGACCATGATGCAATACCATAATGACAAAGGAAGAAAAGACGTGGGCGGCAACATAGTGAGAAATTCCCATTTGAATCTTGCCTGCGGAAAATGGCAGGGATTAGAATGGGCAACCTTGAGGTGAAAGGTGAACCCACAAACTGGTTGGTTTCATGCTCTCTAGGGCTGCTTCATATCATTCTCCCTCCCTGGCTACGTTTGGAACAACTATGCGCGAAAGAAAAACCTCTTGAACAAAGATCACAGGAGAAGAGCTGTTTACTATTGCCCCCTATACGCTTTATCTTGACAGCTTCAATATGCAACAGCTCATCGCCATGTCTAGTATAAAATGCCTTGCTTGCACCCTTCTCCAGAACTCTATCAGGAACAGCAAGAGACACCAATATCAGGAACGAACCCATATATTTTCTATACAAAATTGAACGAAAGCGAAAGGAGTAGGAGAGCAGAAAACCCCTTCTTCAAGAGATCAATAATACAGTACCAACGTTTTATTTTGCGAAAGAGCCCACGGTATAAACAGCACAGCATCTCTCCACTCATAACCGTAGCTAATGTTGAAGACAGGAGGTCATCATGTCAAACTCCGACCGCACCAATAGAGGCCGTCGAGCCCACCCACCCCCCGTGCGCCGGACAGTCGGCAGCGCCACGGAACCAGACCAGCCTCAAAGCCAGACAACCAACACTCCGTCCGGGCATAATCGACCTGCAACGATCGAAGAAACCGACTATTCGTTTGGGGATAGTCAGGAGCAATTGAGGAGTGCCTTCAGCACGGACTCCTCGAGCCCGGCAGCAAGCACTGTTGAAGGATCTACAGGTGCACACGCAGTCGACAACACTGCTGCCGGTCGCGGTCTTGATGACAGCAATACAACGAACCGTACGCATCAAGAACGCGTCGAGGAGGATCGAAGGTTGGCATTAACAAGATTGGAGAGGGGGGGACCAGGTGCGCCAGCAGAAGAAAGGACAGGAGAGAATTTCAGCCAAAGAGTACGCGAGCATCCCGAACAAGGCGAACAATTGATGAAAAGTGGTTATAAAGCTCAGGGTGTACGAAAAGCTAAGAAGGATCGTTAGAAGTTTGTAGAACCTTTATGTTGTGGGAGCAAGTAATATAACATGGCTATGAAGGGGGGAAACGAGGCTCCCCAGTCTTTCTGCTATCACCAAAAATATCCCGAACCTCTTCATTGTACTGGCAGAGATGTTTCTTTTTCAATTCCACAAATGAATCCATTCCCGGTGTCCAGAATGGAGATACAGTCTCTGTGAGACGTTCGCATTCGCTAGTGGCTCCATACAATGGCATTATATGTTGTCTGAAAATATTGAACAGGCCCTTCGGGCTTCCGAGTGCATGCAAGTACCAGAATCGACCATCCTCCAGAGCACTTTTCAAGCTCGTAGACAAAGACACGTGGTGTCCATTGTGGTGTAGTTGTGCTGCCCTGGCTTCTTCCTCTTCAAATATCTGCGCAAACTTTTCATAGCATATCTTGAAGGGTTCATAGTGTGGACCATGGAGTTGATCAACGCCCCTGCCTGTCAACCAGTGCGGAGGCAGCAGTTCCTCAAGTGGCGAAGAGCAGGTCCATTCGAGATCAATGAGATGCTTAAGATTCCAGTCCTTATCCACAAAGATATTGCCAAAGTACAGATCAGTCAGCTTCATGACAAATGGACCATCCCGGAGGTGTCGGCTGGTAAATTCAGGAAGAAGTGCTTTCATCAGCACTATATCTCGGGCTTGTTTTCGTCCATCCGATTCGTCAAAGGCAGCGTTCTTTTGATACCGGAGTCGGTTGTCATGGCAAATAAATGAATCATGATAGAAACTATCAGCATTCGAGTAGGTGCTGTTTCGCGGGATCGTTGGAACAGACCAATTCTCCAGTTGATGGAGGTGGTAGAATAGAGGACGATTAGACAAACTAAGGCGGCCTTCATCATCAATGGTCCAAGAGCCAATTCGGGGTTGTGGGATCCTAGCAAGAGAAATCATAACTTTTGAAATGCCTCTGTATAGATTCTCAGTCTGTTTGTCTGTATGCGGCTTGAGGAATGTACGCGCGAGCATTTGCGAGTCGTCGCTTTCGACCCAGTCAATTAGCATATAATTGTGTTCGAGGAAGTTAGTCCTCTTTTGTGGGATGTATTTGCAAAAAGTCCCTGAGCTCTCGTCTGAGTTTCGAAACAGACTGTGGAAAAAGCGCCAGATATGGGTCCTGATCCTCTGCCAGAGTGGGACGGAGCTAGGCTGGAAGAACTGCCACCCCGCCAAACGTTAGCAGACTATCGAGTAGCAGCTGAATGGCTATTATACACTCACACTGAGGCCACCAGGGACGCCAAACCCACGCAGACTTGGAATCGGTATATCCGGGCAGTTCTCCTGAATCCATATGTAGGTTGCAGCCTCGGTCCGCACTTTCTCTTCTGCATTACCAGGGAACGCCTCTTCACCAATCTTATGTAGCAAAGGCACCCTAAATGCCATTTTTGCAGGTAGGTGTGATCCAGCATTGATGGTCACCGGGATGCACACGTTGAAGCTTCCATACCGCCACGTCAGGGAGGTAGGTGAGTCGCCCATATTCGACACTTCTACCATATCAGGATTGGATAGGCCGCAGTGAGAAGCAACAAGCTTTTGGATCTGCTCTTTTTCGAATTGTAAAGATGTAAATTCATCCGCCGTTTTTATCATATATTGCAACTCCACTGACATGTCTTCGTCTTGGAACAGAGCACTCGAGAGGGTGATGAAGCGATCGAGAAGTCTCTTGTGAACCTAGGGCTCGTTTGCCTCGGGAGGTGTTGGCTTGCCGTTGGATTCATGGTGATTCTGGCGCCCGGAAGCGGGGGTGTCTTGTGAAGGGCTATGGGGAGTATCCATTGCACCCCGGAGCTACCTATAACGAACAATCTCGGAAATGGGTATCGTTGCTGCTTTCGAGGATTCTGGCAGCAGGATGGACGACTTTAAAGCAATCACATCTTGACCGCGTTGGAAAGGGATGGATATACCCCTGAATCACGTGTCTGTCCTTCATTTTAACCAACTGTTACACCGCATTCAATCCCTTTGAAACGGCCAGTTGCTTCCAATCCTTGGATGCATGAGCTGTGGCGGAAACGACCTGTAATTGTTGGCCCGTCTTGGATTCTGTGGTATCAACTGGCCCAATAACGCGCTAGCGGGAAAGGCAGCCCCTGACTTTTGAACAGGAGAAACTGGCTGGAGGCCGCTGAACAGCGGGCTGTGTGCAGCCTCCCAGTTGTTCAGAATGCCGGTCCTTTGTTATTGTCGGGGATATATTATTATTTACGTATCTGGAATGGTAAGGTCGGAGGTCACCTCTCTAGCCCGTCCTTTTACTTTTATGCCAGCCGCGTCTCGTCAAAAAGTTGGCTGCGGCTAAGCTGTTTTAAAGCGCTTGACCAAACCCTGGCTCAAAAATACCGAACCGAGGTCTGGCCTCCCATCAAATCACGGTTGTATAGTGTAGCGGTCAGCACGCCAGATTCTGATTCTGGAGACCTGGGTTCGATTCCCAGTACGACCTATAAATGAACCACGGAAATTTATATTTTTATTTCGGTTTTTAATTCCTTTTTCTGTCTCTTCGCAGCCGATAGGGGAATTTTTTTTACGTTTCAGATTTTTTTTTCCCTCCCCACCTGATGAAGACAGGCTAAATTTTAACCAGACGTAAACCGCCACCGGCAACCAATCAACTCACGGTTGTATAGTGTAGCGGTTAGCACGCCAGATTCTGATTCTGGAAACCCGGGTTCGAGTCCCAGTACGACCTGAAAATATTCTTTTGATTTTTTTTATTCTTTTTTATTTTTCCCTTCCTGTTTATCTCTTTTTTGGTGAGATTTTAATTTTCCACTTTCAACTTACACAATGGTTCCCCTCAGGGCTCCTGTAGTTGGTTAACTTTAGCTTTCAAGTTTCCAACCTCACTCACTTCGGTTCCATCCAAAGGTATCAGTCAGCCCTTGTTGAGGTCTATACAGGGGGGGCAAAACACAGGGCAAAAGAAGGGCCATTCCATTTCCTTGAATAACTATGATGCTTCGTGTTAGTTTTATATTTCCTAGCGCAAATTGGGGTTTTTGTTTCGTTTTCATCCCCCGGCCCTGGCTGGAAAGGCCTGCCAAAACTTTCAGTCCAACGTAACAGCCAACCCAACAAACATGTAGCTTCTGTCCAACACATTGCATAACAAGTGAAATACTCATGAGGCATGTAAACGTGGATGAGAGAGCCCTGGTCGGATGTCAGTTTTATCTGATATATTACTATGAGCCCGGATGCAGCACCTAAAATATCATAAGTTGGGAAAACTGCCCAGGATATATACCGGGATGGAATAGGATAACATCAACAAACATAACATGACAAACAACTGTCGGTTTTTCCTTCTAGTCCCTTGGTTGGCAATTTTGGTTCCGAACGCAAATTCAGCTCGTTTGCTGGCTAGGATGTTTGTTGGTAATCAAGCATACCATTTCTCTCTCATTTTGTCCAAGGCACTGCCTGATCCAGTGGGAGTGGACTGGGAAATATATTCAAGGAGCACCCAGTTGATGGTGGTTTCCCCCCTTGATTTAACTGACAGATAGGAGTAGTTGGTGGTACAGCATCTCAAAATACCGCTGAAACCGGGATGTAAAATAACATTTATTCTCTCTGAGGGTTGGTGGCAACCGTGCATGGCATGCATTCAACCCACGTTCCATCCACGAACAATGGGATAGGGATGTGTTAGTTGGATAGATGGATAATACTGTCGGTTATCGGGAGAGTTATCCAATCTCTGGCCAGCTTCGGGGTTTTTTGAAATATTCCTCGGTTTTTCAAAGGAAATCGGAAAGACGTACAAATAGAAAACTTACAGGAGGATTTTGCCGTATAACTGTTGGGTATATGTAGGAAAAATAAAAAGGTGCCTGTGGGTTTACTCCGCTGAGCCGAATGATGAGGAAAACATCCGGAAGCAGTTGCGATATTGAGCCTCCCTTGTCCGTGTAGCCTAGCCTGTACAAGCCGAAACTGGATGATCCCTGCTGAATATTCGCCAAAGGCAAAATCGCTGCTATCGTTTTACAAAAAAGCGGGCACTTTTGCAAGCGTCGTCCCTTGTTTTCTTTTACTTGTGAAGTCCGCTTCGAAAAGGAAGGGCAGGGTTTATCCGTAGCATTACGCTGCGGGAGTAGAAGCAGGAGTAGCTCAGAAAGTAGAATATTTCCTGTGAGGTTGGATGTAGGCGCATATACCATGCCTTTTTGAGGAATAAAATATGGTGCCGTGCCAGACTTGGAATGATCGCAAAAGAGCAGGTTCAGCAAAATAGCAAATAGCGCTCCAACTAACCGACGTGCGGATAAAAATAGGAGTTAAAACAGTGCCCGAACGCAATCCCGTTTCCGGTACAAAAAAACCTCCCGTGGTTGCCTACGCAAACGGGGAAAATATGCACATTCGGGGGAATAAAATTTCCTTTCCCGGTCGCAGGGATTAATAGCCAGGTTTCACAAGGGACGTAGAGTTATAATCCAAAAAGGGAATTTGGATACAGAAAGACTGTCCCGAAAGCAAAACAATCCGACTTGTTTTATATATATAGATATATAGATATATTAATATAGAACCAAAAAAGGCCCTTGGCCTGAATAAGGAAAAAGCGTGCAGTAGAGGTTTTATTGACGGGTATGGGTTATCATGTGAGAAAAGGCAATAAAATGCCCAGAAGAGAGATATTACATGGCGGAATTGTGTTCACCATCGACGGCTAGCGATAAATTAGCATAAATAAAAACGAATATTACGTGAAAATGGCCATACCTGTAGGCATCAGCGACGTGGGGCTGCCGTCGCTTTAGCTTCGGAGTAATGTCGTCTTCCTGGCGTCTTGGCTCTTCAGGTCTTGTAGGCGACTCATCATGCCAGCTCCTCTTGCGGCTGGTCTGTTCGCCACTAGCTTGACCGCGGCCGCTATGGTGATCATGTTGCTTCATTTGTTGTTGAATTTCAGCGTGGTCCTGGGAGCGTTGATGCTCCTGAAAAGTATTAGTGTGGTCGGGGCCGGCATTGCCGTCTAGTCCAAAATGGCTATCACGGCTTTTGCTGTTACGGACCCTAGAATCACCCTGGTTTGGTGGATGTGCACGATTAGTAGGTCCCTTCTTGGTCTTTGGTTTATTTGTCCCCTTAAAGTGTTGCGGCTTTGGCTTCCGTCGATCCTGGGAATTAAAGTGGCTACCACGACCTCCTCGACGATCAAAAGGAACATTACGCCTGCCTTCTTGGTTGGCTGGTTTGCGGGTTGGAACCTCCATCTGGTACGCCCGATCTCTCTGGGTTCTTTGATTCCCCCGTCGTTTGTCATTCGACCGCCCTCTACCAGGGTTTATTCTTAAAATTTCAATTAGCAGTCAACGCAACGAAAAAACCATCCATTTGCACAGCCCCTGAAAATGAACCAAAACTCACGAGTTTGTTTGTTTGAAACTCTCATGATCATGAGGGTCGTCATAACCGTAGTCCGTCCTCAAGCCAGGGGAGGCTGGGTGGTCTGCCACCTCCGGAGAGGCACCTTCCCTCAATGAGTCTCTGTCATCGGCTGGGTATGATCTTGGAGAAGATATACTGTCTCCATGGTCCGCCTTTGAAATGTAAGATGTTGCAGGAGAGCACTCGCCGGAGTGGCCCCTATCCATAGCTCGCTCGTGGCTATCTTCATTAGAAGTGACGACGGAAACTTCCCTCTCCTGGTATTCATGTTCCTCTTTGCCATCATCGGATTCATCCGGCTCATTATATCCGTTGTCTTCGTTAGTATCGCTGGCTTCCTCAATCAAAGGAGGCGGCTCGATACGATGGGTCTCAAATATCAGCTTGCGACGGGAGATGAGCTCGTCGATTGGTATAAGGTCGCATTCCATCGAAATCTCCAGGAAAATGGGATCTGCCATCATAAAGGGCCAATCTTCGGTGTTCCTAATGTTGCAAACAAACTCTTCAGGTCCCTTGTCTAAGATGTATTTCGAAACGGACATGCCAGGTGGCAGTGAGGTGAATGGCGGGAGCATTCCCACATCATCACGTTCTTCAAAGGTTGAAGGAAGTGGGCGGGCAACTTGAAGAGCTGGCCTCCAGACTATACTAAACCTTTAGCAAATATCATTTAGAAATGACCAAAAAAAAATCATTTTTAAACGCACCAATTTCTGCTTGATTTGCACGGCTCTCTGGGATGTCGAGAGACTGCAATTCCTCCATCCAAGGTTCGATTGGAGGTGCTATTGCCGGCACATGGTCTGAACGACGCCACTTTTTCCTTGATTGGCGATTGCTCCCGGCCTGTGGTAGAATCTGGGGATGATGATCAAAGGATTTCCGATGATACTCGGCCTCTCCATACTGAGGCGAATAATGCGGCGGGAAATAGCCTTGATGGGGTGGCATAGCAGTAGATGGGCTTGCATACTGTGATCCATAGCCGCTCATGGGAGTTGGTAATCCGTACGATTGAGGTGAATTATAATGGGGTGGTGGGTGTTCCTGGGGCCAGGGGCCGGCCGAATGAGGGTGCGCAGATATGGGCGTTGGGGGACCATATGGTGAAGTTGCCATTGGTGCGGGTTGGTATCCCGAATGCGCCACGGGAGGGTGAGTAAAGCCCCTTTGAGGGGGCCGATGCGAATGGCTGTAATGCGGGTCGCCTGCGTAGGAGGAGGTGTGAGAACCTGCGGTTTTCTGTCTTTTGGGCGGGCGACCAGGTCTCATACTACCACTGGAGAAAAGCTCCGTTAGCCTTGGATGGCATTGTATATATGGGCCACCTCGAACTTACGCGGGAAATTCGCGCCGAGGTTCTGGGCATTGCTGGGCCCAATGCTCCAGGGAACCACAATTAAAACAGGATTGGGTTTGCGGGTTTTTGGGTGGGCCATCGGTGCTATCAGCATATGGGTGGTGCTGGCGATTTTTCCCCCTTCGAGGGTGCTTTTGGCCCCGTTGTTTGTGATTGAACGCAGGAACTGGTTGAGGGTGGAATGGCTGCCCGCCATCGCCAGGCACGGCGTACGAGGCCATATTTGGCTGAATTGACAGGCAAAGGGCCCCAAACCAGTTTTCAGCGAGAATGAGATGTATATGCAGAAAATAATCAACGCCCAGATCTAGAGTCTTCTCTCATTGCAGGAATCAGAGATAGATAAACGGATCGTGCAACTGAGGGAAGGAGACAACGGCGTGTCCATGAGACCGCCGAAAAATGTCCAAAGCAAAACAAAACTGTCCAGTAAATGACTGGAAAACTTAACAGCAATAAGAACAAACGGGCAATATCCAAAAAAAAAAAAAAAAATAGTAATAATACGACAGGCAATTCCCAATTCCTAGCAGAAGAGGCGTGAGACAAGGAAATTGGGGAAAGGGGAGGCCTGGCAGCGACGAACTCCCTGGGTACCGGCGTTGCGAAAGTTAAGGGATTAACCAAAAAACGCAAAGCAAGGCAATATACAAATACATAGAAGATAAAGATACGACAGCGCCCCGGGCTCAGCAAAAGGATGAGGTTGGTGGGACGTTGTAGGAACAGACGTCGTCGCCGGAGGTGAAAGACAGATGGAAGTTGGCGATGGTCATCATCTCACGTGACGTAATCGCTGCTGCAGGACTTGCCCAGAAAAGAGCCGCGGAGGCTTGGCAGCGCTATGTGTAATAGAGTTTGGAGTTTCAAATCTAAGAATAGACATAACTTAGACCTGAGAAATGTTGGGTTATGCTGAGGTTTCGGGTGGTGACGCCGACATTCTTATATTCACCGAATTTAAACGGTTATTCGCAAAACCATTCGGCGGGGCATCCCTGAGAATCTGCTACTTTTCCATTCAGAGTTCCAGCTTGACTCCACGTAAATGGGAACGGAAGCTCCAGCGCCACGGACAGCTTATGTAACAGCATGATTAGTCATCATCCACTCTTCTCAGCTCTCGACAACATCGAAACGCTTTATATGATAACAGTCAAGCCAGAGTTCAACAACAGCGCTGATCTCAACCAACGGGTTGCGGATTATTCTTCTTCGCCAGACACCCAGCTGCGTTTGCCCCCCAGATGGCATAGTGCATATCGAACAACCCTCGTTCTCCCGCGCGTTGACTTCTTGCCTCGCAGATGCTGCGCTCTGCCGTCTCCTGGACCATCATGAAAGCTGAATCGCCCGGCTATCTGACCTCTCTCCTCTTCTCCTGAAGCCTTGTCTGCTTTTCCTTTTCTTTCAGATACCCCACTGTCACTCGTTTCTTTCGATATATACAAAGATACCCGAGATCGGTCATTTCTGTTTCGTGTTTTTTTCCTTCTCTTTTGTGCTCCGCTCTCGGGCAGCAGCAATGCCAGGTCTTCCATGTAGGTTCCAAATCTCAGGTGCTTAGAAGTCTAAGAGCTTCGCGGATATATTGGGAACGAAAAAAAAAAAAAAGCAAAGACGGCGACTAATGAATGGATCCTCTTCCTCCCAATCAATTTAGCCAGCATCGATCTGGATGAGTGCATTGAACGATTATACCGGAAGGAATTACTAGCAGACTCCGTCATCGAGGCAATATGCGCCAAGGCGAAAGAACTGCTCATGAAAGAGAGCAATGTCGTCCACATCGCAGCCCCCGTTACCGTCGTTGGAGACATCCACGGCCAATTTTACGATATGATTGAGATCTTCAAAATCGGCGGTTTCTGTCCGAATACAAATTACCTATTTCTCGGTATGGAAGAACCTCTTTTCTTTTCCCACTGAACCAACTGCGTGGATAATCTGTTGTATCCTGAAATCCTAACGCTTTTTATCATTGCCGTTGCAGGCGACTATGTCGACCGCGGCCTCTTCAGCGTCGAAACAATCTCCCTCCTCGTCTGCCTCAAACTCCGCTACCCAGCCCGCGTCCACCTGATCCGCGGCAACCACGAGTCCCGCGGCGTCACCCAGTCCTACGGCTTCTACACCGAATGCGCCCGCAAATACGGCAACGCGAACGTCTGGCACTACTTCACAGACATGTTCGACTTCCTCACGCTCAGCGTCGTCATCAACGACCAGATCTTCTGCGTGCACGGCGGCCTGTCCCCATCCATCCACTCGATCGACCAGATCAAAATCATCGACCGGTTCCGCGAGATTCCGCACGAGGGCCCCATGGCGGACCTGGTCTGGTCCGACCCCGACACGGAGCGGGATGAGTTTTCGCTCTCGCCTCGCGGGGCGGGGTATACCTTTGGCGCGCAGGTGGTGAAGAAGTTCCTCGAGGTGAATAATATGAATCACATCCTCCGTGCACATCAGCTGTGTCAGGAAGGGTATCAGGTTCTGTACGATGATCGGTTAAGCACTGTGTGGAGCGCGCCGAATTATTGCTACCGCTGCGGGAACCTGGCGAGTGTGCTTGAGGTCAGCGATACGGGGGAGCGGTATTTTAATATCTTCGATGCAGCGCCTGAGAATAACGATGTACGTGGGGAGCAGCAGGCGCAGCAGCAGACGAAAGATGGACATAACCCTGTAATTGAATATTTCCTATGATACCCTTGGGTGTATTTTGTTTGCGTTTTTGCCCTTTCATGATGTTGTATTTCATTGATTTTATATCATTTTTATCTTATATTTTTTCCATCACTTCTTATCCCTCCACTTCTCATATAAAATAAAATCGTCCGTGCTACTTTTTTCAAGCATAAGTTGGGCGTTTTGGTTTTGTTACTGATATAGAACGAGATGGGCCGGTCTGTGAGAGGAATGAATTGGGGGAGTTGGGGGAGCCACAGGCAGGAAAGCAGGAGACCAGCAAAGACATCACGACCTCGAATGTGGACATTCTCACCGGCACCGTGGACTAAAAATCCAGGGAATACTCGTTCCTCCATCGACAACGGGCACAGATTTATTTTTATATAACTCATGTCCTACCCTGTGAACTACCAGACAGAGAAGGGAGGGACAAACGAAAAAAGCCATATCCAAAATAGTATAAAAAGGAAATTCGTTCTGAGCGTTAGAGAACAAGAAGGAACGGCGCAAGAAAGAGCAAAATTGGGAAAGAAACGAAACGAAAAAAAAAAATGCAGATTCGAATTCAGTTTCTTTTCTTTTTTTTTTTTTTTACTCCGTACGGGGATTCTTGTTGTCATTTATCTACCAGTCCTTGGCGATGTCGAAAGACCACTCAAACTTGAGATGGGTGGTGTCGTCGTCGTCTACGAATCTCGAGAGGGCGTTGTAATGTCCTCGAGCAACAAACCCGCTCGGAGCCTCTTCGGGGTTGACTGCAACAACGAACAAAGGGGTGTCAGACAGACAGACGCAGGGTTTCGTTTTACTCGGGCAAATTTGGCTTAGGGACGAATCACAAGGAAAGAAAAACTTACACTTCTTTTCATACAGCCGTTTATCGGTGGTGTTTGGTGGATAGCTCCCCTGGTAAACCGATACATCAGCAGCCATTCCGGCATCGACAACATCGATAAGGGACAATGCAGGTATATATATGTATAAGGGAGAAAAAAGACCAACTCACCAACATCTCCTCATCTTTACTAATCCGCACCCCCCTCCGCTTCACCACCTGAATATACTTCAACCCGCTAAGCACCTCATGCTGCACGACGAACGTGGCTTTCATACGGAAGCGGCAGCCCTCTTTTATAGTGAAGGGCTTGTCCTTGAGCTTGTCGACGGAGCCCTCGGCGGAGAGGTCGATGGTGATGTCGTCGCGGCCCTCGACTTCGAGCGCGAGGGATTTGATGATGCATTTGCGGGGGTCCTTGGGGTCGGATATCGAGGTGCCTGTGCCCAGGCCTAGAGAGGCTTTCCAGCGGTTGAGGGATTCGTCGTTTGCGTCTGTTTTGTGGATTCATCGACCGAGGGGTGTGGGATTGTGTTAGTTATTGATTTTGGAATCCCATCTCCCTTTTTTTTTCGTATCCCCGTGGGCTGCGGCTTGGGGAGGGGAATGGGGATATTTATGTTTCCCAACTGTGTGCATGCATGTTCAAGTTGGGACATATAATGTAGTATGATTACATATAAATAAATCTCAGAAAACGCGTTGTTGGGATAGAGAGATAGATAGGCATTGCGGAGGGGAAAAAGGGTGAACCTGATTTCGCCGCAAAGAAAGACGAGAGAGGAAAAAATGCATAAATAAAAAATCCCCCCCATTTGTGTCAATTACTTTTCCCCAACTCCGTTCAAAACGAAGCAACGTGTACAACAAACGTCTATCCACTGCTGGTTTTGCATGATGATGATAGCAAATGATCGCAGACCCAATATACTTAACTACCGAGGTGTACCTAGGTAGTTATATAAAGCATTCACATTACATACCTAGCTGCTGGTACTCCTCGAGAGTCTTCTTCTCGCCAACCTTGAAGCCGGCAGTCTTGCTTGCGGCCAAATCATCATCGTGCTCGGTGGACATTTTTTATTTTCGACGTGAGGCGAGCTGGGAGGTGAGGTGAGGTGAGGCGGGGGGAGAAGTTTTGGTGAGCGGGGCTGACGGGTGTCTGTGCGAGCTGACGGGTGTCTGTGCGAGCTGTCGGATGGATTGGGTTGATGGCTGATGGCTAGGAGGGGAGGGTGCCGGGGTAGTTATTGGGATTTTTGACACAGAGGTATGAGGAAGAATGGAGGAGGGAGAAGATAGAATGAGAGAGAGGAAGAGAAGAAGAAGAAGAGGAAAAGAGAGCTGACGGCGGAGGAGGTTTGTTTTGGTGGGGTAACTAAACTGCTGCGGATCGAGAGGCGGTGGAGATAGGAAAAGGAACAACCACGCCAATGAGGTCGGTTGGTTAGCCAGGGATGGCTTGGGGATTGATTGATCGCTTCTGGATCATTTAATTATTTTCTGCTGAACCCAAGTCAACAAATGTAATTCTGATGTGGTTGATTCTCAGAGCGGAGTGTTTCTTCCATCGTCATATGAATATTCAATCTTTTACCCAATTCCTCCACCCATATTGCTCTAACTACCTAGCAGCAGAGGTATTTCACTGCTCTACCAGGCGGGGTTTCTCACCCGAGAAATGCCACAGGTTTATTTTTGGCGTATTTACAAAGATTTCTTCTGAAACAGATGCTGCATGGCCCAGACCCAGCCTGCTATCGCCCTGCCATCCAATCCAGCGCACCAGCCAACGAGTTCGTTCAGCGTGAAGCCCACGGGCTCATACATAAGTTATATGGTCCGAATTTACCACTGGTATGAGTTCTCTGGCGCGATAAGAAGAAAACCATGGGCATCATTCATTCTGCCTGCAGACATCATCACCGTTCTCCCTCGTCCCGCTGCTGTCTGATACATGGGAGTTGAGATCAGAGCAGCCAGGGATGCCGCCCGCCCGCATGCATACCTGCGCATCAGACTGGTGACGTGGAGCAAAGAGGGAGAACTTAGAAGCGATCAACCAGCCCCGTTTGCAATTTCGATGACTGGTAGATAACGGGTCTGGGGAAATCGATTCTTGGCTCTTTTCTGCACGGCTGGTGGGGGAGATATCAGAATAGGAGAATCTGGATCTGGATCTGAGTCTGGCTAGTTTCCCCCGCCTAGTTTCTTTCCATGGCAAGGAGACAAGTTACTCGATTAAAATGCGTGCTGTTTCGAATAGTGTCAAGGTTTTTGGACAGACGGACGTTGGTTGTTCCGCATAGCTGGCCGGGCCGAAGCCAGCGTTCCGGGTTCGGCTTGGCCGGCGGAAGTGGACGAGTGCGGGATCGGGGACGGCTTTGGTTTTTAGAGTTCTTGAATAACATTTATGGAGCTAATTTTATGGCCCATATACTATATTTACGAACTTTGATATAATTTCTCCGTGCCTATTCATGTAGGGACTATAATTCCTACGATGTTTTGGTGTCAGTCATTGCAAGGAAAAGCCAAGCATACGTGTACCTATTATTAACATTCGCAAAGGTTTTCCTGGGATGAACCCGGAGTCTGTTGTCTGAAGTGTTCTTCTCTTGTCCAATTTCAACATGCGATCCATACGTGGAGTGCCATGTCCCTGATTCCCCTGGCAGCAAGAAGGTCGGATACAATTGCGCAGCTGCGAGTGTTGCAAAGTCCATGGGATGTAGAGTGGTTAGACTGCTGGACTGCTTCTACGATCCTGCAATCCTACAATCCCGACCAAGTGTATATAGCATCCAAAAGTAACTGAAGAATGCTATGACAGGAGAGAATATAAAGGAGAGCAAGGATAGATATAAGACTGATAACGGCGATGACCTCATGCCGCCCATTACATAAGCAGCCAGGTCACGGGGTCTTCTCCGTGCTCCGGCGCTCGCTCACCACCGAAACTGCAACGTCCGTCCCCAGCCATCCCTTTTCCCTTTTGCACTTTTTTGTATTGTTTCATTATTCTTCAGTGCCCGCGTATTCCCGCTGACAATTGCGTGGTGTGATTATTGTCGCCAGCCCAGCCAACTGCGTCAACGTCGTCTCGTTGGGTGTGTTGGTAGTTAACTAACAGGAAAAAGCGAGAGAGAGAGAGACACAGAACGCGCTGCAACGTGGCACCCGTCTCTCGGCCTGGCGCATCATCCCCGACCCAACATCGATCTATCTCACCTCCCAACGCCCCTTGTCTCGCATCGCCCTCCTCCCTCCTCCCTGCTCCTGGCCTCTTTCTCTCCCTCTCCCTCACCCTCTCCTCTCTTCTCGCTTCTCTTCTTGACGCGATCGATATTTTATATTAATCTATAATAATATTCCGCTCTCCTCCACACCGCCCGACCCGCCAGTCACCATGCGCTCCCTTCCAAAGAGAATCAACCCGCTCATCCTGCCAGAAGTCTCACCGCCATGTAAGTCCTCGACGTTTCTCTGTCACCATGCCCAATGCCCAATGCCCCTCCAAACCCTCTTCTGCCGCCCCTGGCCTGGCCGAATCCTGCTTTTCCTTGTTCCATTGGCGCGCGACGCGACTTCAATTTTATCCCATCCGCTTCCCCCACCCCCCTGATACCTACCTACCCACCTATCTCTCCAACGCTCTTTGCTAATGTGCCCGTTGCGCTTTCTGGCGCTATTTTTCGCGTTATTAGATGAAGAACTTCTATCGCGCCGTCGACTGGGCAAGACAAATCTATCTGTCAAACCAGGCCAGATAGGTACATCCAGCGCGACGAAGCCCGAGAACCTGGGAATGTTTGAATATGCACACTTGAGAGCGCCGTTGCCCAAGGACCTCAAGGGCTCCGAAATCTTCCAAGCGCCACAGGCAAACCCAGAGGCTTATTTTCTAATGGTGAGTCGCGCCATTTGCTTTCTTAATTTTTCTTTTTTATTGATGTCGTTCCCCCGGGTTTTTCGCATTGCATGCGCGCGCGCGCAACTCCCATATGGAAAAGGAGCCCACTAACTTTTGCGACTTTTCTTCTTTTTTGGCAATAGCGACGAAGCAAGGATGGCTATGTCAGCGCCTCGGGCATGTTCAAAATCGCATTCCCCTGGGCGAAGCAGTCTGATGAGAAAACTGAACGGGAGTACTTGAAGAGTAGAACAGAGACCAGCGAAGATGAGGTTGCTGGCAATGTTTGGATCTCTCCCGATCTAGGTATGTTTGACTGAGACATTCCAACCACCCCTCCGCCAACAAGCTTTTCCAAGATTCCAGTGTCAGCTGACCATATCCCTGCAACTTAAGCCCTCGAGATCGCGAAGGACTATGGCATGTTTGACTGGGTTCGAGCTCTTCTGGATCCAACAGAAATCATGCAGAGCCCAACGAGCCCTGACAAACACATCTCTCCTCCACCAAAATTCGAACTGCCGCCAATTGATTCCTCTGCATTTGCGCCCCCCCAGCCCATCGCCCGCAGAACCCGCAGATCCGTCTCTCCTTCGAAAATGGCTTCGCCAAAGAAGAGTGTTGCGAGTAGTCGCAACAAATCTCGACAGACCCGTGCCCAAAAGGAAGCTGCCAGCGCCGCAAGCTCGACGGCCGCCAATGCCTCTCTTCAAAGCACATTGGATGCCGCCGCGTCGACGGTGTCGTCGACATCGTCAGCCTCTGAGGATAGATTACAGCAGACAAACGGCGCCGAAGAACCAACCTCCAGAGTCCGTGGGGAGGAAGCAGAAGAACAAGAGGCAAAATACGAGATACCAGTCAAGAAATCCAAAGATCGCGCCCATAAGTCTGCCAAAGCCGTGGAAGCAACAGTGGAATCTACAGCGGGAGGTAAAGAAGACCGTGTGGAAACTCGACGTGTCGACCTTGCGCCTCGTATACTCCCCGAAGTAAATCCGGCGGAAGATTCGGAACGAATGCTCGCTGAGGCGAAGAAGATGGTCGCTGACGCTGCGAAGCTTGATAACAATAAACACGAAGAAGGGGAGGAGGAGGAGCAAAAAGCTGAGCCCTCCTCGTCACCGTCCTCGCCTTCGAAGAAACGGGATATGGCTATTCGGAAGCGGAAGGCGGAGGAAGTAGCTGCATCTGCGGAAGAGGAGGGTGCAGAGGACTCGAGTGATGCTGCTGCGGCTGCGGAGGCGGACGCTACACCGGCGCAACCAGCTAAGCGGGCCAGACTACTAGAGGATAAACTACGGCGGGAGAGAGTGCGGAATCGCGCTCTTGTTGGGGTTACTGCTACATTGGCACTCGCGTAAGTTTTCCCGCCCTTCCCCTTCTCTCTCTCTTATATGCTACCTCTACAGCCCAGAACGATGAACACTTCTCTTCTAACCCAGCGTGCATAGTGCGGCAATACCATACTTTTTTTAATATATTGTAAATAACCTTTCCTTTGTTGTGTTTTTTCCTTTTTCATTACTTGTTTTGGTTTGGTTTTTTTTTTTTTTTTTTTAATGTCTCTTCTCTTAAATTTTCTTCATCTTCATGTTTTTCATATTTCATTTTCCGCTGCCTTCCCTCCCTGTTGAAGCAAGGAGAGGGAGTGGGAAAAGTGAAGTGAAGTGGGTAGGATATACCACTTCTTGCTTACGTTCACACTACATACACATTACATACATCCGAACCGTGTTATTGAAATGGAATGGAGAGCGAGGAATACTGTATACTCGTTCTCCGTCCTGTGAGAATGGTTGTTGGTTGTTGGATTCGCTCTCTCGACCCCCCGCTACAGCCTAGGGCTCGCCTACTCAGGCGGCAGGGCCACATTTCATTCTTTTCTTTCGTTTTTTTTCTTCTTTCGAAACCTAATATCCCCATTCCCCTTCGCATTGTTTTATTACTGAGAAAATAGCGAAGCCTTTTCTCCTTTCTTATCTCTTGGTATTTTCATCAATCCCCACACCCTCCTCACATCAACACCACTCCAATCCGCTCCCGATTTCCCCTTTCCATTCCCTCAACCCCCCCCCCTCCTACTCACTCTCCCCAACTCTCCCTGTTACACCATCCGCGCCCCGTCCTTATTATAATAAAACTTATTAAAATTTGGCTACTGTTTACCAATTAACCCATGAAAATTCTTTTTTAATCCCAAATCATTTTTTTTTCAATGGATAAATAAGGACTACTATTATGGAATGCCCTTTCATCAAACCCAGGGCAGGGTTTAATTCTCTTCTTTCTTCCCTTTCTTTGCTCTCTAGGTACTCTTTATTTCACATATCTATCTCTACTACATCATCCCCAGTCCATCCTATGCCAAATCCCACATATGTACTGATTTTCGCGCGGGTATTTTTATTTATTTTCTATATCAGCTTAGCTCAGCGCACTGCTTTCTCTTTCTCTTTCTCTTTCTATTAAAAAATGGCGGTATAAATTGTTTTTTGTGTGTCTGGGTGGGATCTCGTGTTTTCTCTGGTTTTTTTTTTTTTTTTTTTTTTTTTTTTTTTTTTTTTTTGGTTTTGTTTTTACTATATCATCCAATATCATGCCTAGACACAATCGCTTCGACTAGGTTTTAAGTAAATAAATCTTTTACTGGCTCGATATACATATGC
>PDNC01000152.1:0-56168 GCA_002572885.1 Blastomyces parvus | reverse complement strand
AAAAAAAAAAAGAAAAAGATAAGATATCAAAAAGAACACCATGTAACTCTAAGCTGACAACTAGTATATTTTTATTTTGTTTCTCTTCTTTCTCAAATCCTTTGCCGCTTTCCACCACCCGGATGTGTAACAACAAATCAAACATGATCTCAACCCCAGAAATGCATGTCATCTGTATGTAACAAAAGCCCGCTTTCAAGAATCCCCTTTTTCCCCCCAGAGCGCCAAAGGTAACCGCCGTCGCTACCAGCCCTTTTTGTTTGTTGTTATTTTTGTTAACCGACTTCTCTACCCTGGCGCACTCTCACCACGAATCAATCATACCTGATGAAACCCTGCAGCAATTCGCCAGAAAAGCGGGCCAAGAGTGTTTTTCTCCAGATTTTCAGCTCTGCTAACTTCTCGGTTCCATCTAGCAACTAGCTCGACACTTACGTAGTAAGTTCGTTACCCCAGATGGCTCACGAAAACGTTACCTCGATACCAACCTTGAAAGGATTGAATCAAGGTTAGTTTGAGGCGCGGGTGGTCACTGGCCGGGGCCTTATCTAAGCGATATCTCGCTTGTTTTTACAACCAAAAACCAAAAACAAGCGAGATATCTCTTGCGGAGAAAGGTTTCATTTCTTCTTCCCCGGACAGATGAGCAGTGTGCATTTATTGTGACATCATATGCTCATTACAGGTACTTCAAAGAGAACTGTAACTTTGAGAAAAATGAATTGATAAAGATAGACATTGCAAGTTCTCTGTTCTCTTTCATACTTCATACTGTACTGTACGAAGATGAAGTCATATTCTTCCAAGGTACGCAGATGGCTTAACTATGTATGTGCTCGCTGAATTTTACTGTATCATTTTTTTAATTTTCTTATCTATTTTAAGCTTGGCTTTTATGCCCGCGCGGATCCAAGCCAAGAGATGTAACTTAACTTACTGGGAATCGGGGATTGGCAGGAAATGATGTGATTATTGAAAAAAAAAAAGTAAAAATAAAGGCGAACAAGCGTGGGGGTGCGGGAAGAGGCATTGTGAGCTTGGAGATTTCTTTCAAGCAATTTTGCTGTGGGGGTTTCATCTCATGAGCAAACAAGGAGATCTTATTTCAGCTTCTTAGTGAGATGTCTAGTTATAGATATTCTGCTCAAACCTCCTTAATAATATATAGTGACATGGTGTTTTTGTATTAGTCTCAACTTGCTCCGCCTTTTCAAGACTCTCATAAATTTTGAAAAATTACCCCAGTCAATCAACAATTTCTGTAACTATCATTATTATTCTCATTCTTTCTGGGATACAATCCCCGTTCCCGGTTGTTTGGGATTTTGGCATGGGGATGCATGCTGGCTATCATGAGGTTGTGAGTGGCAGGCATAAGATACAACAAAAAGAAATCACCCAATACATAGTTATATCACAACAACAGAAGAATGGGGAGAGTATGGGCTATGTGATCAGCATCGCTTCAGCATCAAAATGACTTCTCTCCCCACATCAATTTGCCCGCTGCAGCCGCAGAGAAAGTTCAAAGCTCACTGTTCTGATCCATCTGATCTGCGATCCCCGGTTTTGTTCAAGCCGGCGTTCACGGGGAAAGCTGCCAGGCAGTCCCCGCCGCTGATCCCCCGCTTCTCTTTTGTCTTTTTCTTTTTTTTTTTTTTGCTTCTTTTACGGCTGATATCATAACGGCGGAGGCAATGTTGTCTCCGCGCCCGCGCGGGTTCTGCAAGCATCAATCAACATTCCCGTCCCACATATCAGGTTATGGGGTGCGGTATCAGAGCGAATCCGGGGTCAAAAAGCACCCCATTCCTCAGACAGATCTTCCAGATTTGCCTTCAACAAAAGGACCCCCCTCCTCCGGAAAAAAAAAATGAGAAAACTTCTTAGGACCTTGGAGGTGGTGGCGGAGTCAGCTGCCGGTGATAGCTAGGATATTTGCTTTTTGACTGATTGACTGATTTCCCCGATTTGACTTCCCCGGCTTTTGCGGGTGTTTCTGCTTCACGGTCCTTCTCCCCGTGCCAGGCATGAACTAGCTGATTTGAAGTCTGCAGCCGAGATCCACACCATAACGGAGATGGGGATCTCTGTCTATCTGTTGGTCGGGGCTAAACACTGGATATTCTTCAAACAGACCTGGAGACGGGTGAGATATACAAGAGAGGGCAAGTGCTTACAGTATCCTCGTCTCAAGGTTGGAATCTCCGCTTACATGCGGCAGATGGGAGAAGAAAAAAGTTTTGGGTGTAGCAGAACGAGAGAGTTGCAGAGTGCTAGTTTTAACCTGATTTGGCAGGTACCTGGACACACCGGGTCCTTGAACTGCTGAAGTAGAGGTAAAAATGTTCAATGTGTATGTGATAGCTGGCGGCACTCTCAAGCTGTGTCAGCAGGCTATCCGGACAACAGAGAAATATAATAACTACGCATCAAGCCAAGGACTGCCGGAAACCTCCCTCAGGTGTCAATTCCCCGCTCAATTCCGTGATGGCTGAACCCAAAATTTTGGCCATAAAGCTTTCATGCTTTTCTTCTTGCAAACTCTCATATCATAAGCAACATGATGACGAGTATCCCGCAGCACCAGGCCGCCCATTCCCTGGCCTCAAACAGCTGGGATTCCTCTCCCCTGGTAAATAATCGGCGTGGTCGAAGACGGCAATCGACCGGAAGCTGCTACTTCCTAGCCCCCCAACGCCACCCAACATGTTATCCTTTTCATGGGTAGTTATGTCTGCGTGAGTGGTGGTCTGGTCTGAACTTATGATATAACGCCGCCCACAACCTGGCATATAATGTTATCAAACACCAACCCTTTCTCGTATCCCAACAAAAAAAGCTTTGCCAACTTTTATCTTTTGATTCCCGGGCTCTGCCGGCTGTCAAGGAATACTACTACCCATGACGGGAAGAGCATGGCTGCAATCATCCGGAGGAGTAAGGTTGGCTTCAGATGGCGTGATATGCCAGTCAGCCAGCTGCCTTTCGGGCCGGGAAACTCATGTTCATCAGCTACCTCTTCAAGGAAAGAAAGAGTTGTCTGAAAAGACTCTTTCCATTCTGCAGCTCAAACCATGTCTGGACTAGAGAATCTGCTTATTTTCACTCTGTTCTCTGGTTATCTTCATGTGCAAGTTGTGCGCTGTGGTGAGAGAGAGAGGACTTATTCATAATTTGCAATCCTCAGCTTGTAAAACATGATGAGCAGACGCTCATCCTAGTCTGCATTTTCAATTAGCTTGCCTGTCATTTGCATGTGCTCTTATACTCAAAAGCAATGATGATTTTGTAGAGTATATACATAGATAAGAGAACTATCACATGCGTGCTCAACTCTTTGCGATCTCATTCTCCCCGGCAACGTGAAATGCTCTGTTCAACTCAATAACACAACACAGTATTATAAATACATTCAAAACATATCATTTCTTTAATTCCTTTCTTACTTCAGTTAAAACTTTCAATTTGCAAACTCTCTGTCAGCTACTGAGGCAAAAGAGCTCGATCACCACCAGTCTACACCACAGGAAAAGGAGATGGAATCACAACAGAAGAGCTAATCTTGACTGACACTTTCAAGTGATAATGATATTGAAAGCTCACCTCATCGGGGGAAAACAAAGATTCTGTTGAGCCTGACTCTAGTTTGACACCGTCGAAATACATCGCATACGGACTACGATGACGATAAGAATTGATAGCTATGAGCGGGAAATGACCGAGGTGGGACTCAACTTATTCTTATCTGCTCTAGACAGTTCAACGAAAGCTTGTTATCACAGCTTATCACCATCGGCGTGTCTCCCATCATGAGATAACTAGCAACGTAGGCATGTATTATTAATGAAGGTATGTGTGCGTGCGTCGTTTTGCATTGCTCTGTTGACTGCCATATCTCATCTACATCAGACGTATCCAAGACTAATGAAAGCGCGTTTAGAGGCCCCGGATGCTTATGAGCAGGCCTCTGATTTGCGGGGCAGTGGGGGCGGTTCATTTCTTTCTTCGGTTGCAAAAAGAAGTTCAGCTTAATGGTATGTTTCGTGATGTATTCCCCCGAGATTGTATAGCTTATCAAAAATGACAATTTCTCCACTTCATATCTCTCTCTAGTTCTGTGTGAGTGAGCGCTGACAATTTTGCATTATTTTCTAATTAACTAGGAAATTGAATCCTGTTATTTGAAAATAACAGTGCTACAATAGTGTCATAAATGATATGCCGGGCTTGCAGCTGGCATTGGCTGTCACATGTAAATTCCCACCCGGGGAATCCGGTTGTGAATCTTTTTGTGGCCGTGGGAAACGAGAGCAAATGTAGGTGAAAGAGAGGTTTATTTTATACCCCATTCTTCTCTTAATGTAGCTAGCTAACTCTAGCTCCCTGATAGGACAGCTTTTACAGATATCTAGACAGCTGCCAGCTGCTCTGACCAGAGCCTGCGGCAAATATGTATATACATCGACGCGGGTAGTAAATTGGAAAGGATAGGTATCTCACCTATCCTCTTTCAATTACGCCTCAACCCGGTGTTTTCTCTGGCCCGGTCGCAAGGGCAGTTTCTGTCTTGCTGCATGCAATACACAGGTACGGAGTTTGACGGCGCGAAACCCGCGAAGGAACCTTGCTGGCTGTGGGGGGAACCAGGACTTTTATTTATGCAAAGGTATAAAATGCTGGTTGCATACATCTCTGGATGATGTGAGGTGTTGAATGAATGGAGTGTGTGATGCGGTGAAGAATATGTCTGAATAGGCAGGAGCTGAGTTTTTCAAGACGTCATTACTCTGGTTATATTTTTTATATTACTGCTGTGAAATGGTAATTGTATAGAGAGACTTTGTATATGTTAGCTACTGAGGCAAAAGAGCTCAATTACCACCAGTCTATACTGAAGAAGAGAGGCTGGAATCTCACAGAAGAGCTAGTCTCGGTTGACAGTATATATATGTATGTCAGTATTTTGTATATTAGCAACTATTGCAACAATACAGATGGTGGTTTCTTGAGTTCAGAGAACACTCTATATACGAATAATTACCAGGGTCTAGAAATTCTCAAACCTCACAAAAAATAAAACTCCATGCAAGCTCCAAGCTTCTGATGATAAACAAGGGGAAAAAGATACTCTGCACACTGTGCATGTTATTCTGTGTTTTAAGCAGCACCAGCATGTCTACATTGCATGCAACATGTAAGTGAAAAGGTACAGAATATATATTTTCCCACTAGATTTAGTTACTGGCCCCGCCTTCAGTATGATTAACTGACCAAGGCTCAGGAATGCAAAGTGATAAATGTAGCGTAGAGCTGCTATATTTGTGTGTGCATGTCAACAAAAAGCATGCACTGAAGATGTGGACTGTGGACAGTCTGGTCAAGATCATTCATTTTTCCACCTTCTCCTGAGATGTTTTCTTTATTTTCTTGTTCAAACTTTAAAGAAAGAACCTCCACTTGAGCTCCAGTTTGGTAGAACTAGACGACCATGCTCTGTCAGGTCTGTAAATCATCGCGACGGGGATCATAGTTAAGTAGTAAGGTAGGATGTGGGGATTCTCAGCTCCGCGCATCTTGTTCTTGTCATGTAGTTAGTTGAACATCAGCTCCGCCGCTCTCTTGCGTGTTTCGTCCTGTATATGTATCTCTCATGGAGAGGTCTCTGGCGTTTCATAATTGCAGACAACAGAAGTAGGACTGCACCGTAGCATGTCCGAGTAAGAGCGGGCGGCAGTGCGATATCCAGGCGGTTTTGTTATATGTAAAGTATATAGTGAAAAAGAAAAAAACAGACTTTCATTCTCTTTGATCCTCCTGGCCGCTTGCGGAGTTCAGCCCCATTCGAGCCATCTCAAGCGGGACAAGAATGATTGGAAGAAACCGCGTGCAGGGAATAATCTTGAAGGTTGGGGGTGCAGTCGATCGGGGCAAGAGACTCGGCTAACGCGAGTGTCTTCTCAACCTTCTAGAACGAAAATCCCAGCTCTCTGCCCACTGCCAGGGTGCATGAGCTGGCCAATCGGAACAGAATCCAGGCCCCATGTTGCTTCACGACGACGCTTGTCAATGTAGCATTCGCCAGTTCCTGCCAGGTGTGCAACTTCACGGATTCGCTCACGCCTTTATTATTGCAGAAGCCATCCGCAAGCTGAACGAATTTTTCTGCGCAATCAGGGGGCGGGAGAGGGACACGGTGTTGCATGAGTGAAAGGGGGGGGGGAATGGGAAGAGGAGTTGTTAGTTGTAGAGCTTTGTCTTCTCTTTTTTAATCGTCTTTTCTTTCTGTTCTTTTCTTTTCTTTATTTTTTTTTCAAGACCCTTCCTTTCACAGCGCAAATTTCGGAGAAAAGCAGTTTCAAATATTTATTGTAAGTTGTGCCGCGGTGACTTGTTTTCGGGTACAAAATTCTTTTGCAAACCAGCCCTGGCTATGTTGCAGAATGAAGTCGTCAGTCATGATTCTCAAAACATGTAAATGAAATACGTTACAAGCTGGTGTAATATTTGCAAAACTCGCGAATTGTAAACTAAATAAAGAAGTAGGCTAGAGCAACTCAAAAGCAAGTCAGATTGATCCGGAGCTAGAAAAGTGGATCAAAAGAAAAGAATAAAGAAAATTTTTAATTTTCTTTTTAAAAGAAAACAGAGATTTTCCCCCTTCTCCGCAATAATGCCACCCACGTCGTCGCTTTTCGGGGCGCCGCCGCTACGGGGTGGGATCTTGGCGTGGCTTGGGGATCAGGGAGCGAGGGAGGGGTTGGCAGCTGGGAGTGAGAAGTGGGCCTGGACGATAACCTTGCGGTCGTTCCTGAATTTAGGGAAAAATGCGAAAGGCCGAGGGTTCTCCGGCTTGCGTTGCAACTCTGCTTGATGCTACTGTGGCTTGTCTCATAACTGGGGGTGGGGGCTGGCCCTGACACGCATCACAGCGCATTTCTCTTAACCGTGAAAACAGGGTGTACGGCGCTTCCTTATGCCCGGGATTGTAATTGTTACTCACTGATAATAAATAATTATTATTATTTTCTTGCCATGTTGTTGAATTCAATTAAGTTAGCAACGGAAAAAACGATGGAAAATGAAAGAAAATGAAATTGTCGGCACCTTGGTTATCACCGCCTCGGCTATCCTCAAATTCACGCTCATAGGCCGAGATTCAACTCCTTCCTGGACGCAGGAAACCGCAACTATGCGCAGAATGATCTGACCAGGGGTTAATATGGCACATGATCTCCAGCCGCTTCCACTTTCCCGCTACGATAACCCGGGGGCAGTGATGCGCACAATGCTCGTCCTAGAGGCCAATCTTCCTCCGTATTAATAGCCGCGAAAGAGCGGAGGCCCTCCGCCCGGGAACTGGGCTCTCTGGGAAAGGCCTGAGAGGAACGACGGACGAAATGAGTGAGCGGCTGTCGGTAATTTTGGCGAATGGAGAAGAGTTGGGCAATTATTGTGAATGAATGAATGAATGAATGAATGAATGAATGAATGAATGAATGAATGAATGAATGAATGGATGGATGAAATCATTCAGCCATTTCATTGATTGTGAATTAGCAAGATGTTTTGGCTGTCCTGTCGCAAGATGGGTAGATCATCATCACTGCATTTTCAGTGGCCGAGTTGACGCCGGCAATTGACAACTGTATATTTGCTCCCGATTTCTCTCTCTATTTCCTCCTTTCCCCTTTTTCTTTCTTTTTTTTCATTCAGGATGTTGATTTTCAGCCTTGCCTGTGATTGTGGGGGAAGTTTCGGCAAGTGCGAGTTCAAATGTTCTAGACCATATCGAATCCTGAAAATATGATGTCACAACTGAGCGAGGCATTTATGCATTTATTCAGACATCTGAGAATTTCCCCAGTATTTCAACACAGAACTGAAAAATCTGGCATTGTGGTTTCTCTTCTGCTCATGCAGTTTTTTATTAGTATGAGTTGTGCATTATTTATTGCTTTCCGTGATTTCAATGAGTTTTTTGATCTGTTTTTTTTTTTGCCTGTGAAAGTGTGCGGGAGGAAGAAGAGTGGAGACAACTGAAAAATAATAGTTTCAAGATCTTCTTTATCCAACTCCACTCTATGGAGTCGCGTTCCGTACAGACTTTTCGAGTGGCCTGGCTTGATGTGCCGGTCCGAAATGCCGCGCTTGAAAGAAGGATTTGAAAGGAACGTGAAGAGAAACTTTACCAGTTTTTTTCCTTTCATCCCTTTTCAGGCCTTCACCTGCGCTATCTGCGATACGAATACGCAATTTTAATATTTCTTATATTTTCTTTCGCTCTTTTCCAAGTTTTTGCCTTCGATCTTGTGCTTGTGCTTGTTATTTTCATTGTTCTGTTTTTCGTTAAGGCACAGGTCCATCAGAAGGTTTCACAAAGGCCGAAGATATCCCAGATTTTCCTGTGCGGTGGCGGGAACAACATTTTTCTCCGTATTTTTTTTTTTTTTTTTCACTTCTAACCTCCTTTTCCTTGCAGCGTATTCTTTGAGCTTTGTTTTATGCTGCTATTCTGACAGCAAGGCAACGTGGCTGGATAGCTACCAAGCTCGAGGCGGTGAGAAATATCGCGCGTCTGGGAGTCTGTGGGAGATCAAACACAATGCCGAACCATCCAGTCATCTGCTGTGTTTCCATTTCTATGTATGTCATCATGCACGCGTTCATGTGGTCCGCAATTTCGGGCAAAAGCTGCCAAAGTCCTTGTATGCTGTTCACCACGCTGTGCGACAGGAAATGAACTGGCAGAAATATTGAGGGTAACTTTGCGAATATATTCGCTAAAACCTGGCAAGAATTAGATGAGGACAATGGTTTCAATTCACCAGTTTATAGCAATGGATTCATATCATATCAACTCGCCTGGCCATTCTGGTTCACATGGAAAGGCTACCTCTTAATTCCTAGATAGTAGGCAGACGGCAGAGGCGTCGGATGCGTTTCCCCCACTAGCTCCTTAAGTGAGATGCGGTTTGAATGCCCATGTAGGTAGACTAAGATGCAGTGTCGCAGGGGAACGCGGGAAGTGTTATTTACTGAAGCTCATGCATGCCTTGAGCTACCGCCTCCTGCTGCAGGCCGCGCACTGAGAACTGAGCCCCTGTATTGCTTTTTCTGTGTTCGCAAAATCACGAAGAGAGTTCTCTAGTTCGTTTCATTTCGTCTTCTCAAGGACGGGTTATGCTGAGACTGGTTCTCAAGTCTTTGTTTTTGTTGAATGTTTCGTTCCTCATTCTCGATATACAATGTCCACCGGAGCCCTGAAGCCCTTGAGGGCTAAGGCACAACCCTAATGCGGTTTAGCGTACCCCGGATTTTAAGTTCATCCGCGGCAGTTAGGGTTACCGTTTAGCGCCCTAATCTTAGCCTCTTTGGGATTAGCGTCACCGGAGCATATATTCTGCCCAACGTCACCGCCCTATGATGCATTCTTTGTCGGCTTCAGAGTTGAGCGCAACGGGGGCTGTTTTCACTCCAGACGGTGAATATCTCGCCCATGATCGGATATTATATTGTCTGGCTGTGTCAGCATGATATTAGTATACAATTCGACATTTGTATCTCATAACCTTCGTTTTACCAAGCATTTTTACGTTCTTTCAATACATAATCCATCCTCCGCACTCATCGGCACTCAGGTTTGACATCCTCACCTAGTTCTGACTTGACCGTAAGCCATGGCTCCTCCTCGCCAACGGACCGCTACGAATCCTGAAGACTCGAGGTCGGAGGCCTCTAGCAGCACGAGAGAACGGCATCCAACAGGCACCAAAGGCCGTAGACAGCCAAACATCGCTGCTCCCGGCAGCTCGATGTCATCCAGGGATATGAAAGTCGCTGCTGCTGTCACTTCAGCTGGCAGTCACGATGCCGGAACTGAGAGCTCGGCAGAGCCCGCTGGAGTAAGTCCTGTCCTTATTGGTTTGCCCTCTAGGAGCATTTTCATGGCCCAATTTCTCATTTAATATGTTGCCTCCGTTGGGAGGGGCGCAAAAAATTCCACTCGGTTTTCTGCCGCAAATTTTTACTTTTCCGCCATTCAAATCCAACGGTGCTAACTCGAAAGTCGTAAATTTCTAGATAAATTGGTCAAGCATGCCTCTCCCCGTCCTTCACCAGTACCGACATGCCTACAACCTCCCCTGTGCTAGCGCCTACTCATCCCAAATATCCTCAATAATTCTAGGCCAAGGCATTGGTATCCGCTCCCCGACAACCATAGCTGCTCGGCGAGCCCAGCTTGCCGCACGGCGCAAAGCGGCTGAAGATGGAAGTGGCTCCAGATCCTCCAAAAGGGATGAGATTACGAATAAATCGCTCGACGGAGATAATAGCAGAAGCGCGCCTGGCATGGATTTGCATCGTATTTCCACTGTTCGCGGCCAGGGAAGGGTAACGAAAGATCAGCTTGCCACAGCGGTGAGGAAACATTTTAATAACGTGGGGCTTGTGGAGCAGGATGCCATTGCAAAGTTCTTGTATAAAGTCCGCGAGGAGGGGAAGGGTCATGAATTTCGTCTGCGGTTCCAACCATGACGGCGGCTTTGCAGGGAGCGCATCCCTTTTCTTCCTGTTCACTGTTCTTTTTGCATCTTTGTTGGATTTTTCACTGACGAACACATACCCCTTGTCTGATTTGGGCTTTACACAATGTTCTTGCTTTTTTCTATCCTTATGTGTGCTACCTTTGGAGTTGGGCGCGCGTTTTCCAGGGGCTGGATATTTTCTCTTGGCTTTTCGAAGGTTCTCCTTATCCTGTAATTCCTAATTTTTGATTAATTCAAGATAAACTTTGCCGTTCACTCATGTCATTGTCGTATACGCATACCCTCAACTGGCGTAGGGCGCTCAACGTGTGTGATGTTGCATGCTGTGCAAGGACAATCTTTACTTTATTTCGCTTGTCTCCCGGCCGTCTGATTCTACAACTATGCCATTGTCTCGACTTTGGGGTTTCTAAGGGGAATCACGTCTCAATTGCATATCTACGGACATAGCTTGGTTCTCCACAAACACAGCAAACCTTTGCATTGTGTATACGCTTTGACTTCTAATCCCAGTTACATGTGCTCGACTGTCCATTCTACCCCCCCAGCCTAACATTCCATGTGAATTATATCAATGATATCATTCAGCTTAATCGGCAGAATACATAATCATCCATCTCTATGTTCGCGTTTGATAGTTGAAGGGGAGAAGTTGGTATATAACACGATTGGCCAAGCAAAACACCCCCTGATTCCCATTTTGCTTTCCCGTTTCCCATGACAGTGCAAATGCGAGCTGGAAATATATATATGGTATCATACATAACCTCCCGAGACACTATGCGATGATGCAGCATGCTTATTAGCACTGCGAACTTTTTTGCTCATCTACACATTTTTTAGGCCTTCCCCATTTTAATATAAAAATGTTCGCCCTTTTCGAGAACCTTGACCTCATCACCGACGCGAAGTGTGAATTCTGCATATTTTACGTTAGTCTCTTGAAATTGCCGACTTTTACAGGCATAATGAATCGTCCTCAACTGAGCAAAAGTTGAAATAAGATTTCCAGGCGGGTGTCCGGTCTCAACACACCCACCCCTTTGAAAATGGCGCTGAGCAAAAAGAAAATGAAAAGGAAAACACATACCCTCAACGGCGGGAACGCATTGCATCCCCAAACACGCATTATACGGATCTCCAGCATCAATGCACCGGAAGCTCTTCAGAACTTTATCTGGCTCGACGGGATGCCTCACGCCCGTGTTCGGGTCCACGTTTGGCAATCTACACCGCACAGTCCGACACGCCGTATACATTTCAACCCCTTCATTCCCATTCTCGCTAGAATGGTTTTGACTATCGTCCGCTGCGGTTCCGTTCTGTCTTTCCTTCTTCCCAGCGTCCTCCACCACTTGGTTGCTCAGCATCCGGTTGCCATTCCGAGGGATGAACCGTACACGTTTCCAGTCGTCCTCCGCAAACGCGGCGCTCCCCTCGAGAATAATGTTGGCCCGGAACCGACGTACTGATAGGTTGGGAATGGCGTACTTAGTGCGTGCATCTATCTCCCGAACGCTGCCTAGGCTCAACATGTGGACCGGGTATGCGTCCGCGAAGCCTGTGGTGGCTTGGAAACCTAGAACCTCCTTGCTAGGTGCGCAGCGGAAAACTTTACGATGATGGTCTGGATCGATTCGGAAGAGAGTCATGGGCCTTGATGCGCCGATAAAGGCGAGTAGGGAAGATGGGAGGTGTTTGCCATAGTCGATGGCCATGGGGGTGTCCTTCCAGATGCGCACGGAGCGAGATGGATAGGTGCCAGCCTTCATGGCTGATGCCGCGGGGATGAGTGGTACCTGGAAGGATTCCTCGCGAGAGCAGAGGCCCAGTTTCATTCCAAACGATAAAAGGAGAGATGTGACGCCAGTGCCACTTGGGGCGCGAGGGTAGTTTATCACCAGAACGCCCTTTGAGCGCACCTCTGGACGTTTTGGCGAGTAAGTGGGTGATGAAGGATCGGGAACCCAGATCTCCGGCCGGATCAAGGCTAATTTGGCATATTTTAGATCACGCATCGTGCGGAACATCCATTGCCCTGCTGGTTGATCATCTTGTTTCTTTCCTTCCGATTCCGCTGCGCCTGATGTCGGAGCGTCTACATACTCTGCAAAGCAAAACTGTCGGTCATACGCCATTCCCGTACTCACAAAATCAGCGATATTGAACTCGACACCGGCGCAGCTCTTGATCGGATACGCCAGCAGCGCCTTTACCCGGATTCTTCCTCTCCCCTCGTCGCTCTGCTTGTTTCGGGTTGGCCTTCCGTCAGTGCCGTAATTGTCTTCATCCTTCAGGTTTGAGAAATCATGTAAGCCCAATTTTCGGCATCCCTTAGGTTTGCGGGCTGCTGCGCGACGGCTTGAGTGTCCAAAGTACGCGAGGAGGAATATCGGCGATACACATATAATGTATATGAGGAGGAGCGATACTGGAACAGAGGCATTCAGGCGCGGGACAATGCCGGCCAAACTGGGGTGGAACATGGTTGAGAGAGTCCACCGGCAAGTTTTGAAAAACTAATATACGAAATATGCCTGTGTGTTTATCAAAGGACAGGTAGTATTGTACTTGATTTCCTTGAGGCCTTTTTCAATCGCAAGGACGGTGCAAAGAGCGTTCTAGGAAGAACTGGAGATATATTCGGTAAAGAACGGCAAATGTCCCAAATAGTCCGCCCTGAAAGCCAGGAAGGAAGATGAGAACAATTATCCTTTTAGGATAGATTATTCCGTTTCTACCATCCTAGATAAAAAACAACTTTGAGTAAAGAACATTCTGTTGAAGTGCGAAATGCTTAGTTAGCGCTGACTCACAGCCCAGAGAAACGAAAAATTTCAGGATATTCTTTTTATATCCGTCGGGGTTTGCTACATAGCCGGTTGAGTTTCATATCAAAAACCCTATCAGCGCTGGGAGCAATTGCCGAACAACGCAGACGTCATTAGTTTTCCCCTCGTTTTTTTCTTCTTCAGGTTTTATTTTATCTGATTTTATTTCCTGCGGGAGCGCGCCAATGGCGTTAATGCCAAACTTAAACGCGCCGTCCAAGGCGCTAAAACCGCCCAACCATGCTCAAGAGCCACGGTCGAGCCTCAACCTTTGCTCCTCCGTGGCTGCAGGAAACATCGCCGCAATTGGTTGCTGTTCTGCCAGGCTGCCAGTAAGAAATTCAGTACATTGACCAGACGTTTGTCACCAGCAGCTCCTAGCCCATCTACCACAATTGGCAGCGGAGCGATGTTCGCGAAAGGAAGAGCCCGAATCACGAAGGACAAAGACTACTCCTGACAATATGCACCATCGACAGCAACCCACACGGGAATATTGCCGTCTCTCTGTTCTGGAACGCATATACCGGGGAATCCCCAAGATTTACAGGCCGTCCATATTTCCATATACTTATTTACCTACCCAGTTGTTGAGACGTTCCTTAAGGTACAGAGGGTGACATCAAGCGATATAGTTCTAGTCAAGGCAGAATTGGGGACGATGCGGTGCGTAGGCGACTCTTTGATAACCAAGAATGGAATGGGGAACCTGCGAGTATTGCGAAAGAGGAAGCAGGGAATGATTTCTGGCTACATGCCCTGTATAGGAGTTGTAGAAGAATATAACTGGCCCTAGAACAAGTGGGGATGAAAGCATGGATGATGACGACAATAAGGAAAGCCGTACGGACATCTGGTTCCTCGTCTTCATCATCATAGCTACGATAATCCACCTTGCCTGATATCTCATGATATGCCACAATTCCTCAACCTAGAAATATCCTCTGCATAAGACAAAAAGAGAAGATGAATGAAGCGTAAGGCTCAAGCCACCTTTGATCCTGACTTGTGAGAGCTGGGACTTGGATTACAACAAATGCAAATCTTATAAATGGGAACGCGAGGAGAAAAGCTGGAATATAAAGGTGTAATTCATAGAAGCAGATGTAAACAGCGATCCCCTTAGATGCCTGGAAAACAGAGAGATCTGATATTACTCTGCCGTTATCATCTGCATGTCACAAATATTGGCTCACGCAATCTTTTATTATTGAATCTAGTTTCTTTTAAGTTATTGATAGAGATCAGTGGGCCGAATGATACGTCCATCAATCCTTGCTTGATTCTAAGTATAAAAAACCGTATGCTAGAGTAACTATCGCTAGTCCAGTCGTTGTAGTGAGAACAACCAAAATTGTCACTTACATACCAATTTAAAGGTAACGCATAAAGTATGTGTTTATTGTTACACATAATTTCAATCAAAGAATGGTGAGGTTGTTGAGGTTAGTGAATCCATACAGTTAGGATAAGCTGCGCGATCAAAATTGTCGTCCTCGACTAGCCGCGAACAACGAACGTCATCTCAAGTTGCCAACCACAAGAAATCTCACTTGTGATACCCCATTCCCCCACAAACGCCATACCATTTTATACCTTTTATACCTCCCTATATATAGCCTTACCTTAGCCCTGAATACCACATCGCAGGGCCTTTCAAATAAATGTAGCGCCTGATGACTACCCAAGAAGAAGATATCGCGAAGTTTTCCAGCCCGGACGAAGGTACGAATAGCTATATTTTTTTCCATCAATATACATCATGAACTAAACGGAAAAGGGAGTGTGAATGAGTTTCGGTGCCTCATCAGTGACAGTTGTAATGCCCATGTATATCATATATAATAAAACTCTGCGCAGGGCAGTTTGAGACGCCCTCATATCTTGATGCCGGTCAATTTTATTTTCCCTACGAAAATCACACAGCTAACTTTGTTTAATAGCCCGCCAAAAAAAGCGCCCAGAGGGCTCATTTCGTACCTTCGGGAGTGTTAAATTATCTCCCCAGTCAAACCGGGAGGGTGACGGTGCAGTATCTACTGGTCTCCCTCGACTGGATGCTGCTCTGGGAGCGCGCTCTGGACCAAAACCATCCCCTCTGGGCCCCAGATGGAACAATCAACGTGACCAAGGGCACCAGAATGCGCCTGTGCGGGGTATCAAGCGTGGGGAAGTTACAGAGGTCGTAGGACCGCGGGGAGTAGGGAAGACTGCATTCGCGTGAGTATTCTCGAAAGCGTCGCTAGCATTCCCGCCTAAGTATTGGGCAATATCCCATCAGATGCAAACAAATGTAGCTAACTGAACACTCATAGAATGGGAATTGCAGCAAGCGTAGTACAAGCGGCGCAGAGAGTTGTCTGGATAGGTTGGTATCATCACCAGGGAGCAGTGCTCTCGTCAAATTTGTTTCAAGGGAACATGAGTTCACAATACCCCTATTCCCTGCAAAGTATAATTTTACATGGACCTGATATCTGACGTTGGTAGACACGGCTGGCCCTATGAACCCAACAAGGCTCAAAGACGTTTACCAAGGACATAGAGGTTCAGTATTCCCGCACGAATCCTCCGATACCGCGTCAAATGGAAGCAGGACAGATGAAATCCTCAATCAGCTACTGTATTTCCACCCACCAACACTTGCGCATCTCCTAGCCCTAATATCTCACTCGCCGAGGGGCTTCCCGCCCCAAGAAACAGGCCTAATCGTAATTGATTCCATCTCCTCACTCTTCACCTCCGAATACCGCACCAAACTACCACCCAGAAACCGTAACCCAAAACACGGCACAACTGCGGAATCCAAAGATGAAAGAACCCGCTGGAAAATCATCGGTAATCTGGTTATGGAATTGAAAAAAATGGCCGCCCGATTAAACTGTGTTGTTATCGTCATTAACGAGATGGCTTCGCGGTTCAGGGGAACACAGCCACCCGTGCTGCACGAGGCCCTCTCGGGTATATCATGGGACTCTGGAGTCACTACGCGCATAATGCTTTGTTGGCATTGGCTACACCCTAGTCTTCGATCACGAGTACGCATGAAACGTGTGAGATTTGCGGAGGTGGTTAAGGCTGACAATGTTGGGCTTGTGCATGGGAGGTCGCTCAGGATCGTGCCATTTGTAATTACAAAGGTACGTACATCGGTAACGCCATCCTAGGTTGAAGGGAGTTTCCCTCCCACTTTGGGGGATCACCTAGGCTCGGAGCGCCCTTTTTTGCCCCCTTTTCTGGTCTTTCTAAACAAGAGGGATGTGAAAATGCACATTGATATATCTGCTCTGTGCACTTCGGGTAAGAATGAAAAAAAAATATTAATAATGATTGATAATACCCACATAGACCGGCCTCCATGAATTTTGTCCGCGGCCTTGCGGCACGCCGCTCTCCGTCTCCACCCTCATCTCCAAACGCCCGCATGTAGTACACATGCGGTCAAAAAGAAAGTTCGACCATGTTATCGGTGACGACCTGGACACAAGCCAGAAACATTCAATGGAACCTACCGCAACAACGGCGGGGTTCAAGCTTCAAAGCAACGAGCGCAATGAAAGTTCCGGTGAAACGACGCCGTCTGATGCATATTTAGCCTTATCGATAAAAGAAGAAGACGAACAGGGCTATGAGTATGGATGGCTAGATGAAGATGGAATAGAATTTGTTGATGAGACTGCTGACAGGGAAGAGCCTGGAAGCGATGACCATGCTGGCTCTGGTGATGGCAACGTTGAGATCAGCCCTAGTCTAAGCCACACCGTGGGAGAAGACATTGAAGACGATACAGTTCTTCTTCTCCAGAATATCTCTGGCGATGATGAATATGATTGAATTCGTTGGTGGGCGCTGCGTTTTGGAATTTGATTAACTTTAACGTCTCACTATTCACACGGCTTAACGAAGTCTAGAGAAGATATACTGTCGCGTTAGAAAATCCACGCAACGATGTAACTTCAATATATCCGATGCAATGGATGCTCCCTAGAGTTGCTTGAAAACAGTTTGGGCTACCAGACCATAGATGTTTATTTATTCTGTGCTATTTTTGGGAAGATTAGTGAGAGTGGACTCCCATGAGAAGCTGAGATTATTTCGGTTGCATTTTTTTCTTTCTCCTTTTTTCTTTTCTTTTTTCTTTCCAAACAACAGTTGGCACGAAGGGCTCCATATTATTGATCGCATTGATGGGTACGTTGTTAGCTTGCAAGGTGTTGTTCTACCGGAAACTTTTTTTTCCCCCTCCGTCTTCAGTCGGTGGGACGAGCGGGAACAACGAGCCCCGACGGGCCCCGACGGGCCCTATAAACGAGCAAAGTCGACCCGCAACCCTGTCTGCCGGCGTCCAGCTAAACCGAAAAGACATAAGCTTGCGCGCTCCACCCATCGTCAATAGCTCGCCGATTTGAGCGACGACAGGTATGGCAGCTAATGAAGGACATCTGTTGGAAGGAAATGACCTGCTGAAGGCTCTCGAGACCAGCGATCATTCTATTTAGCGGATTATCCCCATAAGCCGAACATCTAGGGATGTATTTTTCTAAAAGCCCCTTGGAACCAGGTTCCCCGGCCTTGCACTCATACGGGTCAAGTGATTGAAACGGCTCTTAGCGAGGGCTTAGCTGGCAAGAGCTGTACTGTGATTTCTTTGCTTTCTTGACATGCCGGTGTTGGACCCCGTCAGTGACCACTCCGCAGTTCGAGTAGCTAGTTATCCATTCCACTACGACATATCCCGATGCCCGGCCTTGTATGGCTGATGGATTTAGTTCCCACCTCAAGGCATGATTACTGTGTCAACGTGGAGTACCAATTAAGATGAAACGATTCTACAGCCGATCAGGCTTCAAGGACCGATCACTGCACCACCACCCAATTGTCAGCCCTAGGTTCTGTATCATTATTCGGCCTGCTTTGGCTATGTCCAAACCTTCGACTATTGGGTGCTACGTTCTCACCCATGTTACCCAGCAGGCTTATTCGAAGTAGAATCTACAGCGTACTGTTCCGACTTGAGTGTTCCAGGACGAGATCATCCATCCATGACGTTGGCCTCGGATGATTTTGTCGAAGTTCGTCCGTGGTGGCTTTATGCACACATTGCATGGTTGTTATGAAGATTTCATGAATCTGCTCCACCGAAGAAGCCCGGATGCAGAATCTGGGCTGTGCCGTGCAGCCAAACCCAGAGGCACAAGATGAAGAAATTTGGGTCCTGAAGCGCAAAATTAACTCCAGCTATTACTAGGGCCGCCGATCAAGGACTTGTCGCTTTATTTAAAGCTGACCCGGTCCCCAGTACCACCGGAGCCTTCCTGAGTGTACCTCGAACTAGTGTGATTTATCATTGGTTCCTACGATAGGAAACGAAATGGCAACTCTAGTGCCGAAAAGTGTCTACTTGGTGGAGTTGGTATCAGCATCCAACCTGCCCTCTGTCACTTTTGTTGTCACCGCCTTGACTTTGATCTTCTTCTACACTCTGCAGCGTCGCAAACCAAATGTGCCGCTTATCAACCCCAAGCGGTGGTTTGAAATTTCGGATCAAAGGATCAAGCAGGAATTCGTTCAAAATGCAATTCCGACGGTAGAAAAGGGTTTCGCTGCGACTGGAAACAAGCCATTCCGCGTCCAAGCAGATGCCGGAGAAATCACGGTTCTCCCTCCTACTATTGCCCACGAGATCAGGAACGATGACCGCCTGAGTTTTGATCTGAATACCTCTAGAGTAAGGCTACCTTGGTTGGTTCTATGATAGAACAGTGCAAAGCTAACGCTGTAATGGTGAAGTCTTTTTTTGGTCACCTCCCAGGTTTCGAAGTTTTCAATGCCGATTCACGTAATATGAAAGCTGCAAAGTCTGTAGTCCAACGCCAGTTGACTACTCATCTTAGTGAGAAGTCCCTGACCAGGCTCATCTTCTAAACTACTTGGACTCTCAGTCCTGAGTCAACCATTCTGACTTACGTCCATCATTTTTGCAGGCAAAGTAACAAAACCGCTCTCTGACGAAGCCACATTGTCTCTCCGGGAAATTTTAACAGACAACAAAGGTGCGAGTCCAATCCCACCACATTGATGTACTGGTTGCTAATTTACGCTGTGCAGAGTGGCATCAGATTACCCTGAAAAATGAACTTCTGAAGATCATTGCCCGCATCTCCTCCAAGGTCTTTCTCGGCGACGAACTCTGCCACGATGAAAGGTGGCTGGACATTACTGTCAACTACACTCTCCACGTGTTCGCAGCTGCAGAGTCCCTAAGAATGTGGCCTTCCTATCTTCGTGACATCGTCCACTGGTTCTTGCCGAAATGCAGGGCGTCTCGAGCTGAACTTGCCAGAGCACGTACGGTCATTGAGCCTATTTTGAAGAAGCGTGCTGAACACAAGGCCGCCCTCGCAGCACAGGGAAAGAAACTTCCGAGGGTGAATGATGCTATTGAATGGCTGGAGGAGGGCACAAAAGTGGAGGGCAGTTATCTTGATCCTGTTGTAGGCCAACTTGGACTCAGTCTTGCTGCTATTCATACTACGGTAAGGGAATCCCCAGTTTATTAGGCACATTTTGAGAAGTGATAGGGTGGCGGCCTGGATTTAAGATTGTTCGCACAATAGTCCAAGAAATGACCCTTAAACCCGGCCATGATATACTCATTAGTACTTAATACTAACAACTTCCATTGTCACCTAGGGCGATCTCTCAACCCAAGTGATTCTTGATATAGCCTCACATCCGGAAATCATCGAACCTCTGAGAAAGGAGATACTCGAGGCCTTGAGAGAAGGCGGATGGAAAAAGACCACACTCTATAAAATGAAGCTTCTGGACAGCGTCATCAAGGAGAGCCAGCGCATGAAGCCCATTTCTTCTAGTAAGATATCTGCCCTCCTTTCTATCCCCCGAACGAACACAAATTAGAGGGGACACTTAAGGCAAAAATAAAGTAAGATGACAAGACATGACACATACTTACAAGCCTATAGTCAGCATGGGCCGCATAGCAACCGCCGACATCACTCTATCCGATGGCACCACCATTCCCAAGGACACACACACAGTAGTCTCTAGCCACCGCATGTGGGATCCCCGAGTCCACCCCAACGCAGACCAATGGGATGGTTACCGCTTCTATAACATGCGCCAGATCCCCGGGCGAGAGAACAGCTCACAGTTGGTCAGCACTAGCCCGGATCACCTTGCCTTCGGACATGGCCAGCATGCCTGCCCTGGCCGATTCTTCGCCGCTAACGAGGTCAAAGTGCTGCTGTGCCATTTGCTCCTAAAATATGACCTGAAGGTGGTAGAAGGGTCGAAGATTGAGCCGTTTATGTATGCATTCTCGATGAATGCGAACCCCATTGCACCTCTTATGATCCGGAGGAGGGAGGACGTGATTGATCTGGATTCGCTAGAAGCATAGGTTATTAACTTCTGGTTCCCTATACATGTTGGGCTTGGGTATTGGGCGGACGATAGCCAGGGAATTTAGGGAACGAGTGCTTCGAGGAAGAAATTGGATCCAAGTCGCGCCCATTTGAGGAAGCGCCACTCGAGGTGGAGCTTTCGGAGCGGGCGTCAGTCTTTCCGCTCTGTTGGGAAACCTTCGCGCTCGAAGAGTACCACTACCACTCATTTTGTTGGGTTTCCGTTTTCTTTTTCATGTTTTGTCGTTGAGTTGGCCAACTTGTGCGTGGAAAGCGAACCTTGTGGAAGATTGGGTAACTATATACAAACCCTGTCTATGTGCTAATACTAGGTCATGATATGATTACTTTTGCGTTTCCTTTTTTGTCAAGGGCTTTTCACAGCTCTATAAGATCCCAATTTTCTATAGGATACTGTTTCGATATTGAAATATATTTTCTAAACTTCAGATCTTTACCTCTGCGATTTCTCCCTTTCAAAGTCTTTGTTTGTTCGTCCGCCACTGTTCCTCTCTCCAGTCACCGTCATACCCCGCTCTCTCAAATGCTAGCATGCACCATGCAGCAGCAGGCATGCAAGACGTATATCATGCATATTTTCGCTCATGTAACAAAGAAGAAGCACAACACCATTCTCAAACTTCCATGCTAGGTTAATGTTGGTATGTCGAAGACGCAGCAATAGATATCGTGACTGGCTCGTATTAATTGCTCTTTCAACGCAGCCGAATGACCAGAGTGCATGTTGCATTCAACGCTTCCCAAGAATTCCAACATACGGTGTAAGTTCTGGAAGGGGGATGGTGTGGTGGTTCCCAGCAGAGCTTCCGAGGAGCACAGATCTATATCTTCCTAACGATTGAGGTAGAAAGAAAGTTTAAACATAAGCTTATTCCCCGTCAGCCTCCAAATGGTGGACGGTGGGCATATCCCCCTCGCTGACTATTCTGCACAACCATTCTCCATATTTAAGACGAACTATATATAATAATGTATACAACAAACACAGACAAAGTGATGAGAAGTGGCAAGTTTTAAGTAATTAATAAAGTGTGAACAATTTTTCCAATATCAAATCGGGTTTAGCGCCGATGTTGATCTACGATTCATGTCGATCATCAGTCAGAACCCTGTCTCGTCACGTGATATCTATTCAGGTATCTAGATCTCGTACTAGACTCATAGCTTTCTCCTCGATCAAGCATTCTTTCTCATCAACATCATCGATTTCTGTCCCACAGTTGTCTCCGGCTAATTGCTACATTTTTGTCATAATATTATGAGCTTTGTAGTCTAGACTGCCGACTTGTCAGTTCGCCTTTCGTTCTGCTCCATTCTCCTAAGATGTCGGGTGATATGCCTTCCTTCCCTCAAGGAGTGGTGGCCTAGGAAGCAACCGATAGATCTGGAGACCTAGGCACCCGCGTTAATCAGATGAAGCTAAACTCTCTCGTTGTGCCAAATTACACAGAGCATGTCGCCGTTGCTCTTCATGTCCTATGTATGTATCTACTATCCAGCCCCTAGACAACGCCAGAAACAAATCAACATTTTGCAAAGCGTTGATCGACGAGAACAAGAACGTGGATATCGTAGCAGAGCAGTTTGACGATTTTATGAAAAATACCCCCGCCCGCCCAATATGCCTGATCCCGCACACTTTGAGAAATGAAGTATAGCGTTGATGAATCACTAACCTCGTTTATAGGATGGATCCTAAGGAGCCATAGCACTTAGATGAAACCTGAAAATGGATCTGGAAGCAGATGATTGTCGTGAAAACGAGAGCGTGAATATTCTAGCTGTTCTCACTGCATATCGCAATGGCACTCTCAAAGTCCGTGACGGCAAGATTTCTATCCGGTGAGGAGGAAATATGACACCCCACGTCCCTGTCAGCAGGATGAGGTATGGAAGTTATTTGATGCATGGGCTGCTCAGGATCTCCCTGGGACGAATTGGGTGGAAGACGTGCGTTGATTCATGACAATGCCCAATCTTTCCATGCTGGGATTGTGAGTGGTTTGCACATGACTGAGGCTTGTTGTAATAGTGCACACTCTACCGCCAATATACTTGTCAAGCCGATGGCGGCATGCCGCTTCTCTCATCGAGATGGGGCTGCTTCTCAATAGGACTGTGTTTTACATATGCAAACTCCATTCCACATGCGGTGGCATTGGTTCATCACTTGTTTTCTAGCGTCTCTCTCCAATATATAGAGCCCGTGAAATTTATGCATTCCAGCAGTGCTGCTATATAGCTCGGGATGTATCCTTTCAGCATCCAAGCGAAAAAGAAAGAAAAAAACAGGTTCTGAATTGTAGGAATGTTTCAGAGAGATAGAGAGAGAGCACTGCTGCGCCTATCATAAAGACCATATTTATATATCTAGAATAGTAAGTACATCTTGGGAAGGCTCATCAGACATAGGCCGTTGTTCTTAGCCCGGATGAAAGGACAACGTCGCATTTGTGAGAGAACCACCAGACCGCCATACGATGAAAAAGAGGAAATCGGTTAGTCTGGGATAAAAAACCAAAGAAGACAAGGGACATCATATGCTGCATTTTAAGGTCCTTGACAAAAGCCTCATTGATGATGACGCAATATCACTTGGTCTTTAGAGCAAAGAAGCAGAGATACATGGGGATGAAAAAGAAGCCAACCCAGACACACAAAAGCATTTTTAGGTGTGGTATGTATGTGTATAGTATACGTTCTCCTGAGGGCAGTTCCACGTAGGTGGAAGTTGAGTCGATAAATGAGATGGCGGGGGAGAGTGGATACCCAAATGGAAAAAGCAAAAAAAAGAAAGCCAATGTGGTTGAGGAAGTGGATGTTGTGTTTCAGGACACCCATGTCCGTGAGGAAGATAAAAAGGAAAAAGAAGCGACGACATATTAAGTCAAATCAGATATGTACTGAGTTTATGTTCATTGCAGCCATTACGTATTACAAGAGCCATGAGTACAGGAAGAAAAGTGAACAGGAAAAGAAGAGAGGAAAAATTAATGTGGAGCGTAAAAAAGAACAAGGGAAAAAGAGAAAAGAGAAAAAGAAAAGAAAATAAAACTCCGGAAAACAATGGTGTTCATCGCATATCATCAACCCCGCGACTTTTTCACCTTCTAATCGCACAAAATCAAAATATCGAAACAAAGGGAAAACATCATGGGAGCCCATCTTCTTTCTACGCTGCATCAGCCGTAGGAATTGGCTCCGGGATTTTCGTCACCTGGGCGCCCGCCCGCACGATCCGATTCCCAAACTCATCCCGCACCGACTCCACCTCCTTGTTCTCTCGCTGCGCCCGCTTCCAAATTTCCACCTCACAACCGCCACGGATAACCCCAACGCGCATCGTCGATAGTAGATTGTGCGCCGCATTCGAGTGATTATACACGCCACCGTTGAACATTGCGGTGGCATCCTTGCCGATACCGGCGTTAATCATGGCCTTGCCGCCTGGGTGATCCTTGATGAAGTCGGTCACGTCATGGACGACGCCGGCGATGGCGATGAGGCCGCGGCCGTTCTTGGCTTGGTCGACGTAGTCGTCCCATTCGATGACGGGGAGTTGGTCGAGGGGGATGCCCCAGTCCAGCTTTGCGCGGCGCTGGTCGATCTTCTTCTGCAATTGCTGGACACGGCCCTTTTCGATCTCGTTGGCGCGGAACTGCTTGAGGTCGTAGGCGAGGCCGAGCTGCTTCCAGATCCAGATGGTCCACTTGGTTGGGTCATATTGATGCCATTCAATGGCATTGCGGTAGTCTGATGGGAATTCATGGTGGAAGTTGTGGTAGCCTTCACCCAGGGTGACGAGGGCGGTGATGACGTGGTCGCGTGGGGAATTGCGGTCATCGAAGGGCTGGTCACCAAGCCAGTGGGCAAGGGAGTTGACGCAGAAGGTGGCTTGTTGGACAAAGAAAATGCGGAGGATGCCAGCGTAGATGAAGCCACCAAACCAGTCACCCCAGCCCAGGCCGCTGACAAGCATAGGGAAGACAAGGCCCATGAAGATGACAACTTTGAGGTAGTTGCGGTGTTGCCAGACGACAACAGGGTCCTCGTTGAGATCTGTGATATCGGTTCGGCCGATGCGTTTGGGGTTTTGTTTCATGATCATCCAGCCAATGTGGGAGTATAGGAGGCCTTTGCGGACGGAGTACGGGTCCTTCTCTGTGTCGGTATAGCGGTGGTGGGCACGGTGGTCTCTCGCCCACCATCTAACGGATCCTTCCACTGCACCACCTCCAACCGCAGCCAGGTAGATTCTCAGGGGTAACGTGGCGGAATATGAGGTATGAGCCCAAAGACGATGATAACCTGTTTTCACGCGGATAAAACTGTGTCAAAAAAGAGATGTTCCCCACGGAAAAAAAACTTTTGCAACATGACCAAAGTGAATTTTATCAGGATACATACCGGCAGTGATACCGAGACCAGTCATGAAATAGTACACAACAGCCCACACAGCTGTTTTCATTTGCAGGGGAACCCAGTAGGCCTGGACGAGGCCGTATATGGGGATGGCGACGATGAGAGTGACGTTGAGCCAGTTGACATGTTTGTGCCAGTTCGACAGCGTCATCTGTGTGTCTGTGATATGAACCTTCTTGGGTTCAGTGGTGTTTCGACGAGCAGCATCTGTGGCTGCGGCTTTCCCTCCAGCAGCAGCAGCAGTAGCAGCAGCTGGAGGAGTTGCGGGGGCTTCGTTTGAAGCCATGGTGGTGTTGCGGACCAGCCTGCCGTTTGCTGATATCAGGACGATAGCAAGGAGGAGGGGGGGATATAGACGTTGATAGGGAGACTGATAGAGGGCGGGGAGAGATGGGAGTAGTTGAAGATGAAGAAGTGGAGGAAGTGAAAGAGGAAGAGAAAGTTGGAGGAGGAGAAGAAGATAAAAGCGTCAGAAAAGAAAAAAAAAAGGTTGAGTGTGCAGAGATATGAAAATGTGGTATGATCCCGCTCAACCAAGTACCGGAAGGGAACTATGCAGCAGACGACGACGGCGAGATTGAGAGCAAGGCGAAAAGAAAACAAGAAATCTGTTTAAAAAAGAAGCTAGTGAGATTCTCCCTCGGCTTCACAGGTTGCTAGGATGATGTTCTTTTCCTTTTTTCCCCTTGTGTTGTTGCAAGGACAAGCATCAAAACAGTTCGTGAAGCCATCGACTGCTCAGACGATTTGTTGGGGGGAAGTGGAGGAGAATTGGCAGCGCTTGCTGGGTACATGTACCAGGTACCTTACACATGCGTACGGCCATGTATCCTGTACGCCCTATAGTTCCAGCCAAAGCATTGTTAATTCATAACTCTCTACACAGCGTACATATAAAGAACTTGTTTGTTATAGATACACAAAGAAAAGCCATGTCTCTTATTCAGTTCCATAAAATATCCAGGGTGAGTATTCTTCTGGGGTAAGAATAAGTCATTTACGTTGTGCGAATTGTTCCTTGTTGAAACCCTTGAGGTACAAGAATACACAGCGCCGGTATGTACCAGTACAAGCAGCAGCCCCGTCTCGGCACCTGGTTAACGGGCCAAAGTCAAAAATCCTCCCAACACCCCAGGCCAAAAAGGCCTCCTCAAACCTCTTTCTCACCACTCAGCGTGTTCAAGGGAGCGTAGAGACATACCAAAAAGTGCATCGAACTCCTCTTGCCATCCTCTCAAGTTACTGACTCTTTTCACATCCATTGACAAGAACCTTGAGCAGAGAAAGTAAATTTAATGTTTCGATGAACTAAATCCAGCGGTTTTTGCATGACGAGAGCGCGTCCCAAACAGGCTTAGCGTGCTCCCCAACAAAACCAGAACCACGTGCTGACTCATTCACCAGTTACAGTTGCTGGCCTCTCATTGGCTGTTATCGGTTTAAGCCTCATGCGGCACCCGAAACTTTAACGAAATCTTGGCGCCAACTTTTTCTAGTTTTGGAAGGAACGGAAAAGGACTGAAAAGAGTTTTTCAAGCTACAGAGTTTATAAGTTATAGTATCATATATCTCTAGGTTCAATAATGGAGATAGAGTTTGCTACATTTGTGACAATTCTCCTCAGTCAGATAATGCCCTTTCATTGATGACTGATATTCATCCCATGCTGTGCCATGCAGCGGTTTTGACAGACGCAGTGTATGCTTGGCAGCGTAACTAGTGAGTGCCCCACCGCCGTTTTGCCATTTTCTCCCCAACCGGTTTTTCTTTTCTTAGCGGCCATTCAAGCCCAGCGGCGAGAATGATCATCATGATTCTTCATCATTGTGGGGTTGAGCATTTGATTCTGGAGTTTGTCATGTGATGTTCTCAGTCGGTTTTTTTCTATATCTTTCATTATTATTTACTCTTCTTTTCGTTCAAAAATTAACAGCTGATTTTGATGACAATCAAATGCAAAGTGAGAACTTGGGTGACTATAACAAAAGTACCCTGTTATATGGAGTCTGCAGCTGCAATAAAACAACAACAATACCACAGCTGATGGGTTCTGCATAGCTCATGTGAATCGCAAATCAACCAGACAAGTTCAGGTCGAATCGCAATACCCCAAGCCAGGCTGGCCTTGCTCCTTATGAAACTATGACAGCCCATAATTAATAGGCAACAACACGGAGAATCAAACTTTATACTTACTTCTTGGGTTCGCGGATGTTCGAGTGCTGCGTCATTCGATATTGCCTGGAGAAAAAAAAACCGGACCCCAGCGATTTTGGGATTATTTCCCCCTGATAAGCTATCTATCCCCTTCTCGCGAAACCCGGCGCTTTCGTCCTTCGCGTGGAAACCGCTTCCTTTCCTTATGGGGGGTATTTGCCGTGAAACCGGGAGATCCGGCCCCAAGCCCTATTACGCTAGAACACTGCCAATTTTCAGCCCTGTCGTCCTCGTCACCTTTCCATTTATCTTGCCCAATAATACATAAGAGGCCTAGACGCCTTTTCTAGTTCACTGAGACAGGCAATCTCCTGCTCTCTCTGCCCCATCCCCAGGGCCCCCGGCCGGCCCCTCTCGCTCTCTACTCCGCCTCCGTTCCCTGGATTGGCTCCACCTTAGGGTAGTGTCTGTTACGCCTTCCCCAGCATCAGGATGTTTATCGTCTGGTGAACGGCTAGATGGTAGGCGACATGCCCCAAAGCGTTCGCTGAATATATTTCACCGGCAGAGACGCTTGGAAATAGAGTAGATGCACAAACGAGAAACTCCTGCATTCGATATGACAATGAACGTTATAAACTTGGGATACATATTAAAACTAACTCAATACACGGACGATGGAGGGAATAATAAGACTGAGAGAACAAGGGGGAGATAATTCCGGCGCGTTTGCTCTATGCCACGTGATGATAAGGACTGCGCACAGGCCGCTCCACGTGGGCGTTGACGGAAAGAGGACAAGATAAGGTACCGCGATAACCGCAGCCAAAACAACCGCGCGCATAATCAGCGTTGCTCTCCAACCCAATTTAAACGCTATCAACAATACCAAGTCAATCGTTCTTAACCGCTGCTGCATCTTCCACGTCATTCAGCCTGTGGGAAGAGTGATCAGCGCGCTCCACCCCCTTGCCCATCACGCCCTCTTCCTTCTCCACCTCCTCCCCGCTTCCATTTCCACTCCCACTTTCGCTCGTCATTTTCATCGCTTTCCCATCCACCTCATCCCCATCCTCCTCCTTCAACAGTAAATTCAAAAGCAGCGCAATAAAGCCCGCAATCGCAAACCCAGTCGTCATCACAAGCTCCACCGCGTCAAGCAAGCCTTGCTTCGCCTTATTGTCCCCCTTGTACGTAAACACAAACGAAAACCAGTTCGGCACAAGCGTAGCCCCCATCCCCAACGACAATGCAGCTGCAAGAATAAACCGATTCCGCCTCGTGAATTGTATCGTAGATATAATACGCATACCGGAGACGGAGACGGACGCGAACAGGAACGTCGTCATCCCGCCCAGCACCGCGGAGGGGATCGCAACCAACGCCGCCGCGAACTTGGAGAATATCCCCATGATCACTAGGAAGAAGCAGCAGCAGTAACCCGCCTTTCGATTCGCGCAGCGCGTCAGTGAAATCACTCCGTTGTTCTGTGCGAAGACGGACATGGGCGTGATGGTGCACAGGCCTGCGATCAGCCCATTTAGGCCATCCGCAAGCACCCCGCCCTGAATGCGCGTGTCGAAAATTGGGCCCGAAACATCCAGCCGGGACACGTCGCAGGTCGCCGTAATGTCCCCGATGGCCTCCATCATCAGGACGATGTACACGGCCAGGAGGGGCAGGATGATGGGTGGGTAGATTTCCAGGCGGAACGTATGTACCCAGATGAACGAGGCGCTGGGCGCGGAGTCGATGCCCGATCGATCGAAGTAGCCTGTCGCTGCGGCCACGATGCAACCCACCAGCAGACCCAGAACAACGGCGCAGGACTTCATGATGGGCGACCCGAAGCGCTCGCAGAGTATTATGGTGAGGAAGACGAGGAAGCCTAGGCCAATGAACTCGGCGCTGCCCCAGGGTAGGGCGTGCGGGGCGTCGTTGTTGGGACAGAGCATGAAAGGTCCCTCGGTGGGACGGGAGGCGCAGTCGCCGCTACCGCCCGCCCAGCCCTTCAAGCCGGACTCGATGAGTTTGACACCGATGAGCATGACCGTGGGGCCCGTAACGAGCGGCGGGAAGAGCCGTTTGAGATACCGAGGGCTCGTGAATGAAAGGCCAATTTCAAGCAAGGCGCACAGACATGATGTTCCTAGCAGGGCGCCGTAGCCCTGCGGGCAGGGGAGACGGTTTCCCTGCTCGTCGACGGGGCAGTAGCCGGACTCGTACATCTGCGCGAACGCACCCATGGCGACGGGGATTGTGGCGAAGGAGGTGCCCACGACGGAAATCAAGCCCGTGCCGAGGTAATAAGGTGTTTTGTAGACGTGAAAACGGGCCATTTGGATGGCAGAGAGGAAACCAGAGACGATTAGAGAGGTTGAGACCAGGTACTGAGATGTGCTGCCGGGGAGTTCTGCGCCGCCAGAGCCGGACATGAGGATTGGTGGGGTGATGACTATATAGATGTATACATCAATATCAAGGGGACCCGTATTCTCTCCCATCCATCTCCATATGGAAAACGGGAACAAAGGAGGACGGCGGTTTTTTGAGAATGTTTACAAAAAGAAAAGGAAGAGACATACTCCCCGCCAGCATCGCAAGTGAATGCTGTAAACCCAGAATCAACGCCAGCACCACGGGCATACGATCCTCCAGGCCAAAAAAAGGCGCACCCCTCTGTGGCGATTTCATGAAAGGGAGGTTCGGCGTGAATAAGAAGGCGTAGTTGTACTCGCCAATGAGTCCCTTTCTGATTTTATGGACATAGATAGGGGAGGCATTCTTTGTCAGAAAGAAGGACAGCCATTGCGGGTGAGATGTAATAAGGATTTTGTAAAAGTTGAGGAGGGAACAAGTGCAATAGACGATAGACCCGGATTTTTTATGTCATATTCTTCCTTTCTTCTGAAAAAGAAAACTTGTGGTTTTTCACATACCGGGTCGTAAATGTCCTGTACACCTTGCGCAGCCTATCCGCGAAAAACCCTCTCCTGCCTCGATCCATGACTGGAGCGATTTGGTCGGGTTCTTCGCCCATTGTGTGTTTTTATCGTCTCTGTTTTCCGTTTGCTCTTGGGTAATCCCGGGTTTTGCTAAATCAGAGTTATCAATCTGGCTAAACTCATGATAAACTGAAGAACTGCCAACCTTTTCAAGTCTCCCAAAAAAAACCCGCTAGCGTGAAATTTTTGAAATTGATTTTGTTATAGCAGGGTTGTCGACTGCTCTTAAAGTGCTCTGACTTCAAGATATCGGCATTGCTCCGTTCGTAAAGACGTCGAGGCAAGCAGGGCAGGTAATAATATACTCGTTAAGTCCGGCAATAATAGTTATGCATCAGCTTCCAGCCAAGGGCCCAAAAATGCGGAGTTGGAAGCTGAACGGTGCCAACCTCTCCTCCACGCTCGAGCTTTGCCGCGCCAAAAGATGGAGTAACAACTTGCCGGGCTGTTAATTGGCTAAACAAGATGCTGACTCCCTAGCTCCTTAGCATTTGTAAATCATCGGTCGCGTACCCCCGCCAGCCATGAGCGGGCATCCCCGACGATGATAGACATTGGCCCCGGGCCATCTTTTCAATAATCAATGAAGAAGAAGGAGAAGGAGAAGAAGTAGAGAGGGGGGGAGGAGTAAAATGCTAAAACTGAGGGGATGAAAGATGAGAAGTGCATGTGGACGAACGGGCCGCTGGAGGGCCCCTATTTCTGACTCCGCAGTTCTACGGCCAAACCTCCCTCTCCCGGCCGATATAGTGTGCGCCATTCCAGCCAGGCATGGTTGCCGCAGGGGGCTCGATGCTCGAAATCGGTGATATCCAGCACCCAGGAACATGGGACTCGAACCTCCCTAGTGAGAGACACCCAATTGTAAGATAACCCATCCAGAGGAATTACAGGGCCTTCCCATGGACGGCGCATACAGGGAACATCCAGCGGCATTGTGGTAATTTTACGGAGCTGACTGGAGTTGCATTTATGGCCAGCGCATTCATTTTCTTTAGTTACCCTTTTTTTTTAGTTACCCATTTTCTAATAATTATAGCATTTCCGGAAGAAGAAAAGGACCTGCTCGGGGAATAACCTCGTTCCATCCACTAAAGATGCTATCGGCTGAAATCAGCTCTACAATCATCCGTAATCAATTTAATATCATATCTGCCAGCTTTCCCCTTTTCGGTTGATAATTGTAAGAACCCGTTTACTGAGGTTGGCGTTTCTCCCAGCTCCAGGAAAGCAGCTGTAAATGACACCCAAACGGCGTATGACGTCAAGTTACTCTCTTCCAACACCAGGTATCATATCCCACGCCTGGGAGGTGGGCTTCGAACTAGCGGGGCCTTGTTGCAGAGCGAGAGCATGACATATAGCGAGCCAATTCGCTCTATTCCCACAGATTTCTACCCCGCAAATGACGCAGATATATCACGACTCAGCCGTCCAAAGTTGTGGGGACATTTTGTCCATCTGGAGCGCAACAGCCCTTTGCTTCGAGAATGTGTCGCAAGCCGCGCATAGTTAGAGAGTGAGGGTCAGGATCTGGTTCCAACAGATGCTTTGATCATAGGCTTCCTGCTGGTCCCGCCGATTTAAGTCTATCCCACTTTTGATACGCACGAACATGGACAAATAGGCACGGGTTGTGGTCCTGTGGATGGAGATGCCAAAGAAGATGATGCCGTTTGAGATGCCATGACAAGGAGGGTAGAAACAATAGATGGAGGCAGGCAACAAGCTAATATCTCTCGAGAAGAATATGGCGACTACGCTGTTCCAAGGGATATGCTTATGGGTTGAGACAATGGCCGTGATGGTTGATGGTTGATGGGTGATATGATGTTAGCTTATAGTGGTGCAATGTTTATTTTTAGGCGAGGTTGAGGTGGAATTCACCCGCTTTTGGTTTCGCGAGACAAGAGCCGCAGCCATCACTTTTCCTTTCTTTGACGACAGTCAGTCCGCCACAATCAACTCCCCCCGTCCATTTGACTGGTCTTCTGGACATCTCCTTGAAAACACACTCATCATTCTGTTAAAGGGCACAAGTCTTTCTTTTGTTGATTGGTGTGTCTTTGTGTGTATCTTCTTGCAACTTGGCTCTTTTTGTCCCCCCATAGTTGAGTTGACGTATTGCTTCTTCTCGCCCAATCGTCCTCATAGGCTGACATCCTGGCGGGGTTACGGTTTAGCTCGCCCCTCTTCCTCCTCCTCCTGGGCTCCCTCTCCCTCTTCATAGGGATTTCTGTCATCCTGGCTCCCTCACTCCGCTTGTCTGTTCACAGGCTTCCATTACTCTTGGGCCAATTTCGAGCAGCCAGTTCGCCAGCTGTCACTCCATCGATAGCCTCCGCAGTTCTCAGCCAAACAACCGGCCGCTCACCCCTCACTACCGCAGCTATGGCTCCCTCAAACCTGAAGAATCCCCCTCAAGCGCCGCCTGTCTTTACTGCGACCCCCAGCTCGTTGATTGCGGACACCAAGCGGATAATCGAATCATCCCGTAGCGTGCAGGATGCTATCGCGGCCAACATCACGGCCGACGCGGCCACGTTTGCTAGTGTTCTACTACCAATGGCCCAAGATGAGAATGTGATGGCGCTCGAATCGCATATTCTCGGCTTCTACCAGGCGGTTTCCACTGATAGTAAACTTCGGGATGCTTCATCTGAGGCGGAGAAACTTATGGACGATTTCGCCATCGAGTCTGCCATGCGGGAGGATCTGTTCACCCTTGTTGCTGCTGCCCTGAAAAAGGGCGAGAAGCTAGACCCTGAGTCGCAGAACCTGTTGGAGAAGGAACATAAAGACTACATTCGCAATGGTTTAGGAATCCCCGCTGGTCCACAGCGGGACAGGTTCAAGGAGATCAAGAAAAGGTTGAGTCAGATCAGCATTGAATTCCAAAAGAACCTGAATGAGGAAAGTGGGGGTCTGTGGTTTACCAAAGAAGAACTGGATGGCGTTCCAGAGGATGTATTATCTGGCTTTCAGAAGGGCGAGGGAGAGAACGAGGGCAAGCTACGACTGACCTTCAAGTATCCCGATCTGTTTCCAACCTTGAAATATGCCACAAATGCTGAGACCCGGAAAAAGGTTATGATTGCCAACGAGAACAAATGCAATCAAAACGTCCCGTTGTTCAAAGAAGCTGTCGTCCTCAGAGACGAAGCGGCACGCTTGCTCGGGTACCCCAATCACGCTACTTTCAGGATTGAGGATAAGATGGCAAAGACTCCCAAGACCGTGAATGACTTCCTCGGCGATCTACGTTCTAGGCTGAAGGAAGGTGGCCAGAAGGAGCTTGAGGCCCTCAAAGAATTGAAGAAGACTGATGTCGCGTCTCGCACTCCAAGCCAGTCATTTGATGGTCGTTACTATCTGTGGGATCACCGGTTCTATGACCGAGTGATGTTGGAAAAACAATTTTCTATTGATCATCAATTGATTGCAGAGTACTTCCCACTGCAGACTACGATTCGCGGCATGCTGAAAATCTTTGAGGAGCTATTTGGGCTCGTATTTGTCGAGGTCACGGGCGAGGAGCGGAATAAAATATCCACTACCGGCAAGGGAGATGATATTGTTTGGCACGAGGAAGTCCAGGTTTTCAGCGTCTGGGATGATGAAGGGGAGGGGAGCGGATTTGTAGGATACTTGTATCTCGATTTATTCCCAAGAGACGGGAAGTATGGCCATGCCGCCAACTTCAACTTGCAGCCAGTAAGATACCCAACCCTTCCAAGATATATTCTCTTTCTTTTTTGAACATATACTAAATTTACCACCATCCAGGGCTTCATTCAAAAAGATGGGAGCCGGCGATATCCCGCTACGGCGCTGGTTTGCAACTTCTCCAAGCCCACCGCAAAGAAACCTAGCTTGCTGAAGCACGATGAGGTCGTGACCCTCTTCCATGAGCTTGGCCACGGAATTCATGACCTTGTCTCAAAAACGACATACTCACGCTTCCATGGCACAAATACCGTCCGCGATTTCGTTGAAGCACCTAGCCAAATGTTGGAGAACTGGTGCTGGACACCCTCGCAGATCAAAGCACTCAGCACACACTACTCCTCCCTCTCAGATGAATATTACCAGGCCTGGAAGGAAGCCGCGGGGGACAAACCCAAGCCGGACGCAAAGATCCCCGACGAGCTGATTACCAACCTGATTAGCACTAAACATGTGAACGATGCCCTGTTCAACCTCCGACAGCTGCACTTTGGTATCTTCGACATGACCGTGCATGAACCTGCTGACCATGCTACTATTGAGAACATGGATATCTCGTCCACATATAATTCTCTGCGCAAGGAGATTTCGCAGCTCAGCGGGCCTGAAGACCTTGGGCAAGGATACAACTGGGGCCATGGAGAGGCTACATTCGGACATCTAATTGGCGGTTATGATGCGGGTTATTACGGTTACCTCAGGTTTGTCCACACCCGATATCTTTCTTCCTGTTTCCATTTTACTTATATCTTGTTCACTGAACACCTTTTCCCCGCTATCTAGCTCCCAAGTGTATTCTGCAGACATGTTCTACACTGTTTTCAAGAATGATCCAATGAACCCGAAGGAAGGTCGACGATATAGACATACCGTTCTAGAACGCGGTGGCAGCCAGGAGGAGATGAAGACGCTCAAGGAATTCCTTGGCCGCGAGCCGAACACGGATGCGTTCTACAAAGAACTTGGTCTAGTCAATTAGATTGGCAGCATCGCAGGTTCTATTTCAAATAGTGGCTGTACAGCGCTCATCGGCTTAGTACACTCACTCTAGATATCTTTTTACATACATAAAGCTGAGAGGCTCTGTAGATCCTGAGTGGATAAATTAAAATACACAATGAAATATTCTCACTCATTATCTAACCTGATGGAATTAATACTCTGGCTACTTTCATTTCTTCTACGGAGCAGTATAAATTCTTCATTGCTCATTGGTCCGAACACCCTCTGCGGTTTATCGATAACGATCATGTGACTTTGATAGCGCCGGGAGCATATGCTAGGATAAATATATTTATGTGATATCAACATAGCTGGGCGGCCATTCCAAGAGACACAGTCCTGCTTTTAATACTCCGTATACTTTAGCCGAAAATTCTTCTACGACCCTTCTTCTCCGCAACCAATTCCGCACGAGAACGCCGGTTTATCTCCAAGTTACCCCCCGGGGCATGCCAGGGAACCACACTCAACGCCCGCAAGAAATCTCAGCCCAAAACTCGACAAAAGATTTAATCCCATAAGTTCAAAATCCGCAAGAAAAATGGCCACGATAAGTGACGACAGGTCACCAGCCGCCGCAAAAAAATCCCCGTCCCCATCCTCCTCAAAAGCGCGCCCCGTATCCCCCTCACAACAGCAATCCCAATCGCCAAACCCAAATCCAGATGCAGATGCAGGCACAAACATAACCGCGGAGCTCCAACAAATGCCCCAAACACGCCTCCCCATAAAAACCTACCACTGCACATTCTGCAACCACCTCCTACTCGCCTCCACGCGCGATCTCCACCTCTTACCCCGCCGGCGCGAACCGGCGCGTGATCGGGCGCTAATATTACCGCTTCCGAAAGCTGGCGCGGGCGAGGAGGAGGAGGAGGAGGACGAGGAAGCAGAAGAGGAATCCGACGATGAGCATGGGGCTGAAGATGCGGAAGCAGCTGTGGAGAACAAGAAGAAGGGCAGTAGTAGTGCTGGCCAAGGAGGCACTGATGAACCAAGCGCGAAAAGTCGGGCGAAGAAGAAGGCGAAGCTGGAATCACCGCAACAAGAACAGCAGCAGCAGCAGCAGGAGCAGCAGCACTACACCATCCTCCTCTCCACAACGATACCAGACCGCAAACCAACCATGATCCGGCGCGAAGATGGCTTTGAGAAGCGGCTACTGCTACGGTGTGGGCGGTGTCGGGTTATCATGGGGTATGCACTTGACGAAGTCCATTTTGCGGCTGCGGCTGCGGCGAGCGCTGCGGGGGAAGATGGGGGAAAGGAAACGGAGGGGGAGGGGGAGGGTGAAGATAACAAGGAGGAGAGGGAGAGGGAGAGGAGGAGGAAGAAGGCGGAGGAAGTTGTTTATCTACTGCCTGGTGCTTTGGTGGAGACTGGGGAGATGGGCAAGGTTGAAAAGGAGGCGTGGGCTGGGTGGGAGAAAGGGGGGAGGTAAGATGGAATAACTTATTATGACGGCATGGTGGAGGCAATGAGGCTATTCTCAAATGAATGAGATTGGATACAATTTTATAGTATGTAAGAATGATGTCCCAAATGCATGTGATGCTACATTATGTTGTATTACACAACGATCATTCTATATAAAAGAAAACATTTATGTAGCGTAATAATAAAAATGAGAATCAACGGGGCAACGGGGCAACGACGTAAAACATAAAACATAAACAGAGCACAACAATTGCTTGGAAGGAGGAATCTATCTAGCTCCCTACCATCCGAACAGCTGCACCGGTACATTCATGACAATAAATCCCATAAGTAATAACCACCCACCCGGACACCAATTCATAAAACAAGTTACTTCGCTGTAAGGGAGATAAAAGTAGTAGTCCAATGCCAAAAACCATCCACCTCACCCACGTTGCCATTGTCTCTCATTACTTTCTTTGTTCAAACCCGCGTCGAAGTAAAGTCATTTCCCTTCTGGCTATCTCAGAAAACGGATGCGCGGGGAGAATTCGAGTAGGCGACTAGAGACCGAGGGAGAAACGTAGACGAGGGGTATTTCGAAAAAGAACAGCCAAGGAGGCAAGTAAACGAGGGATCTCATCGTAGACCGTACGGCCATTTTGCGAGAAAAACAAAAGGATATAATAATCTTAGAATGGGAATCGAGGTAGGAGTTTAATTGGCAAGGATTGTCCGGACCAGTTCTAGATCACCCGATATTAGATATTTTTATTGCGTTGTTGTGTCAGCGGGGATAATAAATAACATACCTGTATAGTTGATCTCTCCAGAGCTTGTATCGACGGCCTTGAGAAGTTCATCAACCTCTTCATCGGTCATTTTCTCACCCAAGTTTGTGAGAACTGTACGGGAAAAGCCGGCAGCGGTTAGCCACCATTCATACAGATAACATCTCTTGGTCCATTGAAAACACAACGTAGTGTGAAACAGGTAAATACTTACTATAACGCAGCTGGCCCACGCCAATAAACCCAGTCATATCCTTATCAAACACTTGGAATCCGCGGCAATACTCCTCTGGCTCACCGGGGTCACGGAAACCGCCTGGTCGGTTGAGGACTTTGGAGAAGGCTTCGAAATCGACTAGAGCATCAAAGCAATGAAGAGCCCCCCTAGTTAGTCACCCCGATTACTTTGTATACACGTTATCACCAAAATTCAACACTCACAGTCTCCACCAATGCTCTTCTCCAGATCTCCGATCTCCGCGAGCGTGGGGTTCTGACCGCAGGCGCGGAGGAGATCGCCGAGAGACTCGAGTGCTACACGGCCGTTTCCGCGCTTATCGAAGAGTGAGAAGGCTTCTTTGTAGTTTGTGGACGCCTGTTGTTGGTTATGATTTTGATTAGAATGCGTGCGCTCAAGAGGCTCTGAGCCGTGCATAGCTGCTGCTGCTACTGGCTTCACAACGGAGGGCGGGGCGGGGGAGCAAAAAGAAAAAACAGAGCAAAGGCTGAGGGCAACAGAGATACAGCGCGCAAACGGGATTCAAGGATTGTAGTGTATTTTTGAAATCAGGTTTCAGCCAGAGAGCAAGATGCAGTGGTCATGAGTGAATGATATGAGCAGCACCGGTCGAGACAACCGGCGAAAGTTGTTCCCTCCGACGCCAGCTGAGATATTCCGGCCATCGCGCCCTTTTGCTTTGCTCTGGCTGAGGAAGCTTTTTTGCCGCTGCTGGGGGGAACGGACAAGGTTCGGCTGCAACCCTGGGACGGACAACTGGGGGAAAACACAGCGCGACTCACCATTGTGTGTAGTAGAGAGTTATGCGGGATGCGGGGGGTTAGAGGGGAATAAACAGTTGTGCCGGTCAGAATATATTTGACGTAAAACAGCGAGGAATCGGGAGAAATTGATCGATTTTGTGAGGACTCGAGGTGTTTCGAATGTTGTTTTGGGGAAATCGGGTTGGTGATGTTGTTGGAATGGGACGAGGTTGATGGTTGATGGTTGCGGCGATGTGAGCGTGGTTACCGCAACAACCATTCATCGTGTTTATATTTAGCACGCTGCGACGGATATCAACACAACAACAACAACTGTTGATGCCTTGGATTCAACCTCTGATAGTTATGATTGTCAAGAATAATGTAATGTCTTCTGTTTCCTCCATACTCCTCACTGCATCTACTCTTATTCTGTGAGTGTGTGGTGCACGGCACATCTCTGCCACAGCTGACTTTGCTATACAGCAAGCCATTCTACCCGACAATTCAATTCCCAAGATAACTGCTCATTTGTTGTAAAGTATATCAATCCGAATATCAATTGAGCATGCTTTCTATTACTTTGGCTCAATTTCGGACCCCCAGTGATCTAGAGTCTAGCCTGTATATTCCTGTCATCAAGGACCTCACCATATCAAAAACAACATCTAGAGAGATCGCGCCTCGAATAGATGCTATGCTAACATACAGAAATATATACATATATTCTCTATATATATAGAGGGAGGGAGAGAGAATCACGTCGACCCTGCTTTCTCCGCCAGCTCACGAAGCGCCCGCAACGCGTCCTCCTCTCGCCCCACCGGCACAAAAATATGATCATGAAAATACCCGCTGACAACATTCGAGCTAATCCCGCCCTCCCCCAGCTTCGCCGCGATGGCCGCAATCAGCCCCACAGCCTCGAGGCTCGAGTGGATCTTCAGCGAGATCTTGCGGCACGGAAACGTAGCCTGCGCGCCGAAGCCATGGCTCGCCGCGAGGTTTTCGGATGTGATGATGGTAAGCCCCTCGGATTCTTGGAAGAGCATTTGGGGCTGGAGGGATTGGAGGGGGAGCTTGTGCATGGGCTCTTTGGTGGTGAGGAAGACGAAGATCTCTGGGTCGAGGGTTGGGTCGAGGGAGGCGAGGAGAGTGGATAGGTTCGTTTCGCCTGGTGGGCTCATGGTGGAATGGGCTTTTCGTGGATTTATCGTCTAGAAAGGTAGGTAGATGTCTCTGATATCAAGATCCTGTGCCCTCTAAGATGCTGCAATTTATTTTTCGGATATGCACCTTAAAACAGATAAAATAAAAAATTGCTGAGTCTACAGGGCCGGAAAGGCTAGGCCAGCTACTAGAGTGAACCGAGCAAGGGTAGTTTCGAAGGGCGCGAGTTGAACGGGACAAACTCTCGCAATAAAATCTTACCATGATGCCAAATATGGGCCTGAGGGAACATCAGGAGTCCCCATTCGAACCAAAATTCATATTGCAACACAGCGAGATACATCTCCAAGGGATATTCCTCCTGCTGTGTTTCCAGGAAAAGTTTGCCAATTTCTAAATCGGACAAGTAGGAGAAAATAGCTTTCTTCAATGTATCTCTGGAAAACTTACCTTGCGCGTCTCCTTCGTTGGCCCATAGGATTAAAAATGGAAGCAATGATTAGAATGATGTCACGGAGTAAATAGCTCAATGGCTACATTGCGTTTTTTACAAATATAAAGATATGCATAGTTAACTACCTATGTATAAAAATTGTCAGTAAGGCATATGTACGGTAACAGGATGCAAACTGTACACTGCTAACAGTCAGTCCAACGAGGCAATGAAAGATGAAATAAGCCGGAAAGAAACATTGGGGAAGGGGGTATTTGTGTGATAACGAAAAAGTGATGGAGAAAATAACAGTGGCAACAAAATATTTGAATCCAAGGGGGGGTAAGTAAACCGGAATTTGTTCAAGATATCTTGTTTGTGTTATCAAGCCCACGGTTTTTATCCATTTTACCCTCGAATATCAAGCGGATGGATAAAATGGATTTGCTGAAAAATCAAAACTACTTGCACAGAGATACCATGCGGAAAACCAAATACAAGCCGTCGCTAGATGAACAAGTCGGGGGAAAAAAAAAACGAAAAAAAGAGAAAAAGTGAGTTGAAGAAATGAAAATCCAGACGAATTCCGAGAGTGCATAGTCCAATTTTTTACTCCTTTCCGTTTTGTTGTGTTGTTTTCCGTATTTTTTTTTTTCTTCTTCTTTCAGGTTATTGTCCAGTCATTTCTCCTTCATCTTTTTTACTGAGGCTGAAATATGCAACAAAAGGACGTGGTATAAATGACACAGTAGAAAGGTAAAAATATATAGAAAAATGGGGATATCAAAAACGTCGTAGCGCATGGCGTAAATAGTAAATATAGAGAGTCGGTGTGAGGGATATCTCGTGGAGGGAAAAAACATGGCGCCGTCACGGTATACGGATCGGCGTTGGGTTAGGATAGACTGAACCCGAGCAAGGAAACCACAATGATATCGAGAGGAAACACGATAGTCAAACAGATCGTTGTAAAGCAGCCACGTTTCATTTTTTTTATGAAGGGTTAGCTGGCGCGCCGGACCCCTTCAATTTCTCGACACAGCTGCCCATCAAATTTGCAGCCTCGTGGAGTAGTTCCCACCGGGTATACGAGAAAGTCTCCTGCAAAATCAACAGCAGACCCATGCAGCGATTCCGGTCGCGGACATGCAACAGCTCTTCCGGTGTGCGCACGCCGCCCACCCGGTCGAGGAACTCATACATATCCTTCCGCCGCTCGTCCGGGCTGGATAGTTCCGGCACAGGCGCGCTTATCGGTCCGTCGAGCGCGTAGCCATAGCTCCAGACCACGAGGGCGGCAAAGTAGATAACCCACGGCCGATTGAGGAGGAAATCGTCGCGGGCGCTGTATTCGTTCAGTTCTATGTATCCGGCGGAGCCGTGCTGGACCGCCGCGCGGCCCTCCTCGGAGAGAAGGACCTGCGTGAGGAATTTGAGCGCGAAGAAGGCGGCGTCTCGAGCGGCGGCTTTGTTTGCCCAGCGTTCTGTCATCTTTTCGCGCGCGGTGCTGTAGTCCTTGGGGGTGATGGATCGGCCGAGCAGACGGCCGGCTCCGGCGAAGATTTGGCAGTCAACTACATCGACATGCGATGCCATGTGGGCGAGATGGTGTAGAACTGTGCGGGACTCGAAGATTATGTCGTCATCCATGGGGAACTGGCGGAAGGCGGTAGAATAGTTCGATGGGTTTGATTCCACTAGGGCGTCGTCGAAATCACGTTTCCAGTTATCGTATGAACGCAATAGGGACGATCTCCACCTATCCCTCCCTCCCAGAGCTTGTGCGACGCCCAGTGAACTAACTTGGAGATCCCGTTGATTCATGTGCCAGCTGACGCTAAGTAAACCCGCCATTAAAATAGTTCGGCCAAATGAATTGGTTCGCACTTTCTGTCCATTAAGCGTCTTCTTCAGGCCATCGAGAAACATGATCGCCTTGACGCCGTTGGAGTGCAGACTGGACTGTACTCTTGCAACTTCTGCAGCGCTCGTTGCTGACCACAGTGCTTCGTCGCAGGGCAGCGGAAGCCGCATCTCGTGGGCAACCATTTTTGCGGAATGGCCGAACATCGTTGCGTGCGTTGAGTCCAAGACGAAGGCGGCAAACGCCACTCTGCGGGTGGCTTCCGCTTTAATCCAATGAGCCCAAGACTCCTCCCCCGCCCCGGATTCAGAAGCAGAGTTAGTACCGGAGCCGGTTGTTGACCTGTTGTGCCGGTCCTCTCGAAGGCTTGGCGGGGAGTCAAAGGCTGATCGACCTATCAACGAACTTCCGCGGCGCATCAAGGTCAATGTGGTATCGTGATGGATATGGGCACGTTCGTGCAAAGCACGTGTTGAGTACAGCTTCTCGCAGATTTCAAGGAGTAGCAAGGTCTGAAATACCCAGAGCTTCGCAGGGGGCTGGAAATCCACGTCCATGAAGATCTCCCACCGGATATGCCAGGCTAGGAAGTTGGCCAATTCCGAAGCTGCCTCAGTAACTTGGTGTCCGTGGCCCTTGTCAAGGGTCGAGGCGCCAATGGCCATAATTGCCAAGAGGAGGAGATTTGGCGTTTTATCCGCTGAGAATGTCGGCTTGTGTAAAATGGGCAGTTGGTCATGGGTGCGGTACCAGTAAGAAGCAATGTAGGTCTGCATCATACGCAGACTGAGAAGGTGGCCATCATCATCGAGATCACCATCAAGCAAAGCATCCTTGCGCTTCTTCACCGCCGCCTGATTAGTTTCGTTGAAGCGAGTTTGGATAAGCTCCAGTAGTTCATTTCGCTTCTCATCCGACATGATCGACTGGGGAGGTCCGGTGTCGAGAAGACTCGTAACGCTCATTGGGTGTTGTGGCTGGACTACGTTTGTAAAATAGCTGGTCAAGGCCACATCGCTTGGGTAATAAGGTCCCTGGAATTGAGCAGAGACTGGGTCCGCGTAATTGGGTATCATGCCGGAGGCATTCGAATAGGCAATTGGGGAATTATTGTTTGAATGTTCATTGAACAACCAAGCGGTAAAGTCGTCAGTCATCGCGAACGGGGATCGGTTCAGCGTTTCCCCGCCAAATATTGGAAGTGCATAGGATGATATAGCATCCCAGTCTGGGACGGAGGAGCCAGGGACCATAACACCGGGGGAGGGATCGAGGGCATTTAAGCCACTAGATATTGCATTTGCGATGGACGCCGAGGTGGCGCCTGTCATACTTGGATTCGAGTAACCAGGCGGCGGCAACGATGAGATATGTAGATTCTGTTGCGGAATGTACGGATTTTGATCTGCAACCAAAGTCGGATCGGTGGCCATGCCTGCGGCAGACATGTATGCAGTGGAACCTGAGAGTACGGGCCCAGTCGATGATAGTCGGCGTTGTTGAAGGTTTGGCGAGGGGCCTGAGGGCTGGTTGGTTGGATCCAACTCCGAGGGGCTGAATGGAGCAGTTTGGTAGCGTTGGCCATCATATTTCCCATACACCGGTTGGCGATTCGAGACACCATACATCGACGCGGATTGCCGCTGGGGGCTGAGCGTGTAACTACTCGTACTGTCTGACCGTTTTAATCGCGGGTTTGGAACAGCATATTGCTGCTGGGGTGTCAGCGGCTGGAAATGATTCTCTATCGAGGTGGACGAAGAGGAGCCAGCGGATCGGACAGCAGCGGAATTTGAGTAATTCTGGGCGTTTGCAACATTAACAGTCGAGGATGACCCGGGAAGCCGTGGCCTGGACATGCTGCCTGGAGCAATTCCCGATGCTATTTGCTTCGAAAACGGTGAAATGGGATCATTTGTCGGCGAACATGATGGATTAGGCGCAATTCCTGCTGCCGGGGCATCATTTCGCGCCTGGGGAGGGACGACAGCGAGGGTGTTGGCGGCATGGGCGAAATTATCGCGCTTCTGGAGCTGCGAACCATGAGTTGTGTGACGTTCTCGATGACGGACGCAGAGGTCCTGGCGAACAAAGGAACGATAGCAGTCAGGAAAGTCACAGCGATAGATGTGTTTTGGGGTGTCTTCATATCATCATCAGCTGTTGAGTAGAGATGGAGCAGCAAAGGGGGAGAGGAGAGAGACGAGAGAGAAGAAAAAAGAGCAAAAGAAGAAGCCAGCAATAGAAATAAAATATCGCATCTCATCTCATAAACTCGCATCCTTCGTATCATTCAGACGGAAAATAGCAAATTCAAGCAGAGCACAAAATTAAAGCAACTTACGGTTCAGCTGATGTCTATACAGATGTTCGGCTCTCGAGTAACTCTTCCCGCACCCCTCATGTTTACAATCAAACTTCTTCTCCGCATCGCCCTTCCTGGTCCTCTTCCGTCTCTTGGCCGAGTCGCCTTGAGACTGCGAAGGCTCGCCGCTGTCATGCTGTTGGTCATGGCCTTCGTGTGAGGCATCCCGTCCCTCGTCGTGGCCGCGCCGGCGGTTTTGAGCCAACGAATCAACATCTGCCATTGATTCGGCGGCCAGAGTCATAACCAGAGGAGGGGAAAGAAGAGGGGAAATATGACTGTCTACCGTGCCCAATGGTAACCGGAGCGCGATTTTACACTACCCAATGCCCTTGCTGTAGTCTGTAGGAATGGTGTAGGAGCCTCGAACGCCCATCAGAGCGCGAGGGGGGGAGGGCGGCGAGTGAGGGGGAGGGGGACCCGGCGCACAACGACATCAACCAGGACGCGCTCGAGTGCGACATACGAGGAGTGGACGAGACACAGCCAGTAGCTAGATACAAGCGCGCGAATCGGTTGTGTGTTAGAGAGAGGAGGCAGAGAGCTGTAACTAGCGAGCGAGGGACGAAGACGACGGTGGTGGATGGCGGAAGACTGAACGCATGTAGCATGAATGAAGAGGTTGAAGCCGAGAGAAAGAAAGAAAACGTCGACCTTTGACGCCGGGCGAGAAACGGCCTAAGTGAGCTAAATATGTGAAGTTAACCTGCTTGGGTTCGGCCTGGCTCAGGATCCAGCCAAGCACAGAGCGAACGAACTAGCTGGAAACGCTATACCAGGCCTTGCGATGGGGATACGACACGAGCGTCGACTCCGCGATGGCAGCAATTACAGCGGGCAGATGACCAGGTGCGAGTTGGGGCCTTTCTTTGCTTTTTCTTGAAGCCCGGCGGAAATGTTTCCTTGTTGCTGACACTTCTTGTCTGTTCAAAAGCTTGGTCTCCAAACTGTCGGATATCTGTCGTGCTAACTGTCTGTAGGTATACTCCCTGTCTATATACATACATGCTGCATATGTTGATATATATGGCAAACAAAGAGAAAGGACTTCTACGACACACCCCTGTGCTATCCCCGAAACACAAGCAAAATACATACAGCTTACCGAATCCCTCGCCACCCCCTCGCGTACCCTGGCATCTGACAGGTTTCTTCGGGGGCCTGGTTTCGGGTGGGTTTGGGCGAAGTCGTTTGCGCTGCGTAAAAAGTTAGCTCCCGGCCCCTCAGCCATGGTCCATGGATAGCAGCATCAACCCAATGGTAACCGATCGGTGACATTGCCAGAAACCCTCTCCGGGAGTTAATCCTGCTCACCCGAGTTGGAGTCGAGCTAGGGGGTCGTGGCTTGTCCCCAAATCTTCACAGATCCCCCATCATCGCTAGTTAGAGCCACCGATCCTAGATCATGGTCCCTTGAAATTCTCATCCCCATCCCCATTCCCGGCCCTCTTCCGCTTATGGGGGAGTCGAATCACTAGCCCTGTCCGCCGCCATACTAAGGGGGAAAATAACTAATCCGAGGATATGAATATATGAATATGAAACAATGACGAGCAAATCCAAGAATACGCCTCCCCGATCATTTCCATTCCCGAGAGATCATCCCCAGCAAATGACGACGAGGAAGGCGAATTGGATCGCTTTTACCGAACACATGGCCTCTTGTCAGGGGATTTGAATTTCCTTTACTCATAGAAATTACGAGGTTGACTTCGCGTTCGTCAAATCGAGCCTTGAAAACACTTCTGCATCTCAATTCTACCGCAAGAATAGTGACAAAACAATGCACACGCGCCAGGGAAGTACTAGAGATGGGAGAAAAGGGGAAAAAAGCAAAACTAGAGCCAGGGAGAATTGAGTCTCGAACATCCCCTGCCGTCAGCCTGGGCTTGGGCACCCAACCGGCTGGTAAGGAGCAAGGAGCGATGCGCGGCCCAAAACAGGATGTGGGGGGACAGAGCAAATCGAACCTTGATCGAATCTTCGAAGCTCAAACATGGATGCGGAGAGAGTGGGAGCGTGGGATGGAAGTGGACTGGAGAATAATGAAGCATATCCAAGGTCCCCCATCTCCAACCAAAGCATCGGAAAGTGTTGCTTGTGGTAGTAGCTACAAGAATGCTCGCAAGAATGGATAAATGCCTGGAAGAGCAGCTGGTAAACCTCCAGCGGCCGGAGCAGGCGTCAAACGAGCCGATCTGAATTGCTTGGAGCTATTCGGACACATAACTAACTAATCACAATGAGCCAGGGTAGAGAAACTAGTGCCTGCACATGTATGTTTGATGCCCTTTTCTTATGCGTTAACTTGCTCAAGTGTCATTATTATTATGATTTCCCTAACATTCCACTGGCTGATCAGGGTCCTCGAAATCTGTAATCCATGGATGCTCGGGAAGACCATTTTCGGTAATCCCTTTTGTCGACCGCAACTTCGCAAGGCACACTCCAGATGATGTCCAGACCGCGATATGCCATGAAGATCCAAAAACAGCCCTTCGCAAAGCCGTCGAAACTTGAAACCCTAGTTTCATCAAGCTGATCCTCTAATATTTTCTTTTCTGCACGGATATCCTTCATGCCTATATTCGCCCATCAGGCGGACTGACATAATAAACCCAGCAGTTGCCGAAAGAAAAAAAAAGGAACATTCAGGATAAATTTAGCCAGGAACCATACACGTTCCAATTGAAACCTATCAATATCAACACCGATTCGCAGAGAATGGGTTGCAGGACTCAAGCGGGATGTGAGAATCCTATTGCCGAAGCTGGAGGGATCACAAAAATAGACCGCGGACGAGGCGCCTGGTCCCTGCATCTAGAAAAAAAATTCAAGTGATCACGAGAATGATAAAAAAAACGCATTGCATAATAATCAGCGGCAACAGCGCAACAGAACCGGACAAGTTACCCGATGACGCAAGAGGAATGAGCAGAAAAGAATTGAAAAAAACAAAGGATGCAGTTGTTTGATAGTATCATTATTTGCAAGGCTCCTCAAGGGCGATTTTAGCTTGTCTGCCCTAGCTTGATATCCGTGAGCTAGCGCCGCGCTAAATCTGGCCCGCGCTAAGCACGTCAAATATCTTTCAAGCCAGAAACTGAGTGGGCCACGCTTCGCCGTTTTTGTTCTCCAAATTCTTAGAGGCCACAACAGGCTCACAAACTACAGCCGGTGCAGATGATGGGGATGATCCCAGTATTCTCATTTCGTATGGGCAAGATACCATGGCGGGCGGTAACAAGCGGTGGTCGCTCCCAGCTGTTCGGAATTGCACCAGCTCGCTTCCATTCCCTAAATTAGGGAAATTATTGATTTCAGAATGACGCACATGGCTTGGTCGCTAGCCGGCTCTGTAGAGGTGGAAGGATGTTTTTCAATGCTCTCAGGAAACGAGAACAGAAATCTATCAAAATACAAGTAGCCAGCCTCCTCTGTTGGCATCCCTAACTGTTGCGCAGTATCAAAACGACAGCAAGGATAAAGCAGCAGAAAGATCTTTTCAACCAAGGAGCACGCGACGAAATATGCAAGATGCATGCTGCATAACAATTGTCTCCAGCTGTCGTCCATCCCTCACCCCAATTCTCATGCACCCCGGCGTCTGGTGCTGACATCAATAATGGGATCCTCAAAACCCCTGCACGACATGCATGTGTGTTTTCCCTTCCCAGCCCAGGAACGAAAGCGCTGGTGGTTATTACTGCTATTGCAAAAACGACCAAACAATCTCCCCTGAATGAAAACTCTTCCTCTCCAGTACACAGAAACAGCATTGTCCCAGGATTCCACAACATGATCAGGTAGCCAGGCGAGGCAGCCTTAAATTGAGGGGCGAATGACAGTTGCGGGAATAAAAGAAAAAAACAAAAACTAACTAGTGTAAGGCTTCCCTACATATTCCGGCGCAGAGCATTTCTATCCCAATTGGGTGTTGGAAAAGAACAGCATGCTCTCATTTCAACGCACTCAAAGATTCTGCCAAGTGGTTCGAATAATGAGATACTTGGTGATGCTTGTGATCCTGAAAACAATGCTATTGTCCTCTGAGGCTTGGGCTGCAGGTATCATTTGATTGAAGTGTCCATTGATACTGAGGGGCAGAGCTGTCCCCGGCCCCCCTGCTAGGCTAGCGGGGTAAATATGATTCTCCAACAATTTCTCCAGAGGTTTATAGAACAACCTTCTGAAAGTGGAATCTCAACAACATACACGGGTACACGGCACCGCCCATCCACGAAGCTGAGACATATTGAGATATGAATATCACACCAATTGATCTCCCGAGTCATATCACAACCCACAAATACATCGAGGCGGAAAAGCTTTCTATCGTATCAAGACAAGATCCACTTGCCGAAACGAATATTTCCTCCGCTCTCTCCTTTTGTTTTTTATGTCATGCAGCCAATCCCCACAAAGCGGTCCCCAGCCTTCCTAGCCACCGGGAGTTTCCATAGCTCTTCCGTGTTTCCAATTATGTCCATGCCCATGCCCTCGCCTGTCAGCCTAGCGCGGACCCTCCTTTGCTTGGCACGTTGGCAGGTCGAGCTCGTGCTCAGATCCATGTCTGGCATTCGTTCGTTGCGGGAAAAAGCAAAGAAACGCAGAAAAATTAAAATTGAAAAAAGCAAAAAAAAAATTGAAAATTGAAAATTAAACAAACAACATCAGATATCTATCCCATTTTTCGCGGGGGCGTGTTGATTTTCTCCTCGGTCGGTGAGGGTCTGCCTGCCTGTATTTTGGGGGCGAAGAAAACCAACTCACTCGCGTGTCAGCCCTTTTTCGGAAGAAATACAATAGCGGCCCAGAGTACTGATTCCAGATGTTCAAACCGTTGTGATCAGGATCGGGCACTTGGTTCTTCATTCCGGTCCACGGAGTCGTTACCACTAGTTTCTGAAGAAGAACCGAACCGAACTAACAGCGGAAAGCCTGACTTGGTTAAGCTGCCGCCATGTCAAGCATTTTGAAAATCTGGCTATCGACAATGTCTGCACATTGATTTGCTGACGGGCGTTGTAATATTCGGCCCAATCAACAATTAAGAAAATGACGCCATCCATTTTCAGGTCAAACCCCAGCCGACTCGTCTGCCTTGTTTCCCCCGATTATTCCGTTTGAGGAATCATCAAGCCTGCTGGGCCGATTTCGCCATTAGTTCCCGAGTAGGGCCTGGAAAGCCTCACCGGCCGAGCCGGGGATAACGACAGTACGTTCCTCGAGAGCAAGCATGATCAAACACCCCCGCCCGGTGGATCTCGCGGTTAGAGTGGGAAATTTCGGCCCCGCTCCTGTTCTCATCAAACAAGCCAGCGGGAAAGTAGACAATGCTTCTGCTTTGCCCCGGTGCGTTGCTGACTCCTCTAGGCTGTAGTGATGCCACATGAAACCAGTTCGCAATATTCATGACACAGGAGATTTTTTTTTTTCCACAGGGGAGGAGAGCGGGGCCCAACCCCATAGTCCCCCTCATGCATCGTCCTCGTCCCCCGCCATTGGACGCGGGGAGGGGTATCGGAATCCAGGGTTGTCGTGATCATACCCATGCCATACTCTCCGGCTGGTCAGACAGTTTACATCCGGGCGGATCAAACTAATTTCCTATAATGGCCTAGCGTGTCCGTTGGGGTAAAAATTGCCAGAAGATATTTTACCCGTGACGCGGAGCCTCGATGATTGGTGGCCCTATACATCATCGTACAGGCGTGGATAACCTGCTCTCCCTACACTCTCCAACGCTTCAATTCCCCGGTTGAATGCAATCAATTGTCTTTCTCTGGCAGTGATGTTGACCTCCCATTTGTGACACAGTTCAAGCTGTTTGCACCCTGTGCAATTCAAATTATCTGTGAAATGAAGCAATGCTGTTGAACTATCACCATCATTTCTCCGAAGCTGTGGTGCATTAAATTCATCCTGTACGAGGGATTGTCAGTCACCATATTTTCCTGAAATAATCATGTTCAAATTCCTGAAGAGTTTCAGATAGCCTCATCTAGTGCAGTCCAGTGCAGATTGGGGAGGAATGCTGCAGAGGCGTGGGAGATTTTTATTTCATTGCTTTCCATGTATACAACGGATTAGCATGGATGCAGGAACTACTAAGGGTTCCTCGAATAGAATACCGCTGAAAGACACCCACGGCATAACCACCTCCCATGTCCTGCAGACGGAGCTCTCAAATTTTCGGAAAGTATCAGTGTGCTTTGAGCCCGCTGCTCATTCCAGCGGTTGAAGGTGCTGCGCTTCCTTCTCGTGACTTGCTAGAGGTTATGGGAGACTTCCTGTATAGGCCAAGCCATCGATCAAATCATATAAAAATGCGAAGATGTTCAAGACCGCGATGATGATGAGCATGGTTGCCTGAGCGAAGATGGGAAGTCCGGTATTTTGGGATTTTTAAAGGCTGCTTTCTGGACAAAATATCACGTAGGCAATATCATATTAAGGAGAGTCTCATATGTAATTCAGATTTTGATCTGACAGGATATTTGGAAGTGGAGTCCATGTGAGGAATGGAACGTGTGTGAGATCAAATATGCGATTCTAAACAGTGTTTCGGATCAGATATTTCACACGCAACGAGAGATTTGGATGTATATACGGGGTTCTATTCCAACGCTCGCCCCCCAAGGCACCCAACCCACCATCGGTCAAAAATTTTCTCAAATCGTTCAAAATGTCCAAAGTATTCATTTGCATGATTCATCTCAGCATCCTAGAGTCATCATCCCATTTAGTCTCCACCCGTTAGTTTTCGCACCGCGGTTGGTACCTCATACCCTCCCTCTCCCCGACAAGCTCAATCTCAATCCCATCCCATGCTATCCCACCCCATCCCAATCCAACCAGGCAATCCAGAGCAATGCATTTTTGTATAAACGTTCGTTCCTCCCACTCCTCCTGTGCCGCTCGTGGGCGTTTAGTTTTTAAGTCCACCAATTAAAACCTCCTACTTTCCCGCCTTATCCGTCCGTGTCTACTACGTACAACTTTATTTGGGAATGAAAACAAAGGGAAAGGAAGGAACAAGGAAACCAGGTAAATTAAGAGAAACAAAAAAACACCCGTATGGATAATGACAACGGCCCCAAAACAAACAAAAGTTGAGGAAATGAGAAACGGGTAGGGCGAAAAAGGAAAATGGGATGGTAGAAGGTAAAGGATTGAGGATCTGGCGCAAATGCGAGCTATATGGATGGTGCGATATAACATCAGAATCTCATGATTTTTTTTTTCTTTTGATAGCATTATCGCAGCTGCTGTTTTCTTATTTTCGTGTCTGTAGCTGTCGCTAGGCAGATAGATCGGAGAAGATAAAATAAATAACAATCATGAAAACGAACTAGCCGCTGAATTTGAAGCGGGTGGCTTCTAACCTCCCCAGACCTTCCCGGGGGGCTACATTTCTCCTTCGATACGAGTTTGTGAAATCTGTAGGAAAGAAATATTAGATATAAAACGTTGGATATAATTCACCGCGTGCAAATCATGAAAAATAAAGAAGGGGGGGGGGGGGGGGGGGGTCGTTGAAGGGTATCGCAAAAGATAAAAATATATAAAAATAAAAATAAAATATCAACGATATGGGGATGAAGATGAATTTACGAACCTTGCAAAACAACCCTCATCTTCCGAATATCACCCTGATGAATCTTCTCAGACAATATCTTCATAAGCCGGTCGCTTTCGCCAGGCTTCATCGTCCCAGCAGGGAGCATGTGCACAGTCGCTTCTACCCAACTCGCCGTCTCTTGCGGCATCAGTTCAAACAGCGACATCAGAACCCCCGAGGCATCCGGGAGACAGTCGCCGGGGAAACTGAACATCATCCCCGTCAACACTCTTTGGACGAGAACCGCACCCTGTGACGTTACCAATTGTTTCACGGCCGCTTGCACTTCGGGCGTGTTTGTGAATGGTTCGCCATCCGGGCCTGTGAATTCAGATATCGATGGCTTGTCGGTCCCGAAGCTGAGGACATCGCGACAGTAATGGAGAACTGCTGTTAAGGGGTCTACTTGCTGAAGAGTGAGTGCGCTCAGCGACGCGGAGAAAATGGGCGCTGCCAGCTGGGAGGTTAGAGATTTTTTGGGATAATAGCGCACTGCGTCGGTTAGGAGGCGGAAGAAATCTTCAATCACTATTGTTTATCAAGTATAACGGTTAGAATAGGTATGATAAACTTAGCGAGGAAAAAGCCATGCTCTGGAGGGGAATATCTTACTATCCGGGACATGATGGGGAGGCAGGTCATTAAGAATTCTGAGGAAAAGCACAACTTGTTGTTCGAAGAATTGGTATACGGCGTCACTTGTCGCTTGTTCGACATACTCAGCTCCGTCGGAGAATTCTCGAATGACTGCATCTGTAGCCCACAGGAAGCAACCTTCTTTAGATGCTTCGAAACCTGCAGAGATGCTTTGCGCCAAACTTGGTAATAGAGGTGTCATGGCGTTTCGGTAGGATATGATCATATGGCGCCAGCATCGGCATACTCGCTCTAGTATGGGAACGGACTTTGTAAAATTCAATACGATGGTATTTAAAACGGGAAGGATCTCTTCGCAGTATCTGACGCCCGGATTCTGAGTTCCGGGGCCGACATAGGGAGAGACAATTTCAATGAATATGGTGATCAGCTGGAGATGATCTGTAGGGGGTGAAAATCAGTCGTACGTTATCATAGGAGGAAAAATTCACATGGGCACAACTTACCGGCAACCGCCTTCTGGCCAGCATCATCCTTAGCCTGGTTGGCGAGATTCATGATTCTATTCATAATCGGATCACAGAATAATTTTAGAGTTTCATATATTTTGTCAACTGGCTGAACAGCAACTACTGCAGCCACACCCTCCGTAACTTCTTCCTGGCTCGACGGCTTCAGGTTGTCGATGACCGATTCATAGAAGGAATGTAGCTGGGGGATGTGACCGCCTAGTAGCTTCTGACAATCGGTGCCAAGGAACTTGAACGCGAGGGCGGCCGCCTGAACGACCTCCTGAGATTTGTGTTGGAAACCGGAAATAACATAATTTAATTGGGCTTCGAGGGTTTCTGGGTGTTGAGCGGTCCATTCCGTGTACCGACCAAGGGCCATGATAGCCTGGAACCGCACTTTTTCTTGGTCAGGTATCTGGACGATGAGCGGGATGATTTGCGGTAATACTGAGCTCTCTTCGGGCTCGACCATCCGTCCCATTGCTCTCATACTGAACAGCGGCGCCTCTAGCTCTTGCCAATGTGGTACATGATCATGTGTAGCTTGCGCCGCGTATTTAGCAACCCATGCTTGGATCAAGTTATATGATTTCCCGAGGCATTCCGTAACGCCGATAACAGCGCAGCAATCTTTAAGCACATCGCCCATGGCGTGACGGAACTCGCGGAATCTCTCTTCCTGCTCGCGATCTCCATCAAAGAGGTCGGCCTGGTCGTCGTCTGGAGACGGGAATTCCAGATGCGTGATCATGATATCAACCAGCTTCGAGAATAAGTCTGCAAGCTCCGTTCTCGCTGCTATGTATCGTTCAAGCGTTAAGTATTGCTTAAGCTCGTACCAAAATCCGAAGGTGATGGAAATGGCTTCCCGCTCCTTGTCGACAGCACAGCATTCCAAAACTGCCTCGACTAGACTCCTAAACTCATTGGGCAAACGGGCAATTAAGACCACCCATGCTTCACCAGCTTCGGCAAACAGCCTGGTTAGCCCTCTGAGCGTATCAGGGTCCTCTGCCTCGGCGGCCTCCCTAATTTTGGGTCTCAAGGCAATTATCCTTGGATACAGCTTTTGGATAATCGGCATTGCCTCATCAACCTCAAGGGTGTCCCTATAGATTGTACATATCGCATCCACAGCAGCTTCAAATGACCGGTCATTAGAAAGGCCTTTGAAAATTACGTCCATAAGGGGAGAGACGATGATTTGCGAAGATGGAATTTCACGCATCCATGAGGTAATGCACTCCAGTAATTGGGGGTTTGTTGCGGCAGACTCTGTTTAATTAAGATAGTTAGTCAGCGGTTTCGCGCGCAACACAGCGACAACACGTAGAAACGGGGGAAACGGGGAGGACAAGAGGAGAGAACAATGGTTTTCTTACCCGACGACTGCGCATATTGCACCAGGAGATTTAAAACTCGATCCGCGTTGTTTTCCAATAGTTCCGCTGTCCTTGTGGAAAGTTCCTCTTCCTAAGTGTTATGATGATGGATTAGATTCTAGACTCTGGCCGAAGGGGAGTGATGTCGTAGCTGAATGAGATTTTGCTGCGCAATAAAGGCGAAGATTGGATGGATGGACATAGATGGTGACTCGGCCGCACATACAGTCAGGTTGATTTTGCGTCCTTCTGTGACCTCCTCGGGGAGAATTTTGAGGAATTCTAAAACACAATCTCCTGCCCCATTTCCCAGAGTTGAGCCAACAGTTGCGAGGACATCCTTCCACGCCGTCATCTGGATAGCCAGGCTGGCTAAACAAACGCACAGCTGGGTCCTTATCGGTTTTGGTCCCGAGCTATAAGCCGCCAGAAGAGAGAGAATGGAGTCTCTCAGAGCCGGCACGGACTCTGCTGGTAGTTGATCTAGGTCGTAAGTGATCTATTGGGGAAAAGATTATCGGTTAGTGGAGTTATGCGTTGGTTGCGATCCCCGACCACGGCGAAGAGCGCACAAGCGGACGAACCATAGGACGGGCAGGCACATGGTCTTACTTTTCCTTTCAGGGTGGTCGCCGCGAACAGCTTTGCTTCAACAGGTATCTCTGCGGACTGTAGTAGGGCATGCGTGGTCGTCCAGGCTTCGACCTAGATATGTGGCGGGGTGGTGTCAGAACATGGCCAAGGTCGATGTTTACCCGAACGCAAAACTGGGAAACGATGGTATTCTTACTGATTTTTGGAATTTCTCAAGGAACTCGTGAGCATGTGTCTTCTCCGATCGAGGGACATTGCCTTGCATCGTAGCAACAGCTGCCAGGACAGGCGCAAAGGCCTGCCCCGCGCCGTTTCCTTTGGTTGCCATAGTGGGATGAGAAATGTGGAGTGAGGATCTGGCAGAGACGGAGAGCACCAATGTACACGCTGGATCAGGTCAGCCAGGCTGAGGGGATGGATAGCGAGTAAGAAAACTCATGAATCAAACCAGCTCAAACCAAGGTATCAAGGGTGCTGGATATTTCATATTAGACGGGGGTTGTTGGGCGGCGGTTGAAAAAAGTCGAGGTGGTGGTGGAGGTTGTCGTTGTTTGCCGGAAGAGGCAGAAAAAAGAGTTTGGCGGGCGACAGCGACGCCCGCAGCAGATTTTAGCCGCATGGGCATCACAGCAACAAAGCACCACCACCGAGCAGTCTTCCTCTCCACGTCGCTTGCACGGTTTATTTCCGATAATTTACTCTCAACTCTGCTCAGACTAAACACATCGCTATCGTTCCTCCGTCGCTAGACAACATATCATACATCTAAAGCCATATCCCCAATCTCCCACGCGCAATGACGGGCAGAGGTGGAGGAGCAGGTCGCAAGACCCTGCTGGCTCCAATCCATTTCATTTTCAAGCTCCTGCAGCAGAGATCTACGGTGTCGATATGGCTCTACGAACAGCTGGCGATCCGGATAGAAGGGAAGATTCGGGTTCGTGTTCTCCTTTGCTCCTTATCACGACGAATACATATTTAGTTTACCCGTTTGTGTTATGCAACATGTCGCAATTGATCAGAAAGCTAACAATGTACGCTCACGTTTTCTCATAAAGGGATTCGACGAGTTTATGAACCTGGTTGTCGACGACGCGGTCGAGGTTCGTTTGGCAACGAAAACAGAGGAGGAGAAGAGGAGGCAGCTTGGTATGATACGGCCTTGTTACCAATTCTGTTCAGCCGCTTTGTTTCCCATATCCACAATGCTTACCTACCGCCCAGGTCAAATTTTACTCAAAGGCGACAACGTTTCGTTAATTCAGGCCCTTCAATGAAATGGCAAAGCCCGGGGGGGG
>PDNC01000151.1:0-57023 GCA_002572885.1 Blastomyces parvus | reverse complement strand
CTCTTTTCACTATATAAAGTCTTTTTTTCTACAAGATTTTTAATCTATAAAGTGATTTTAATGAGACTGAAAATTGAAGTAAAAGAAAAAAGAGAAGATTTCAATTTTAAACTCTGAAGAGTGAAAATAAAACTAAATATAAAAGAAATGAGTTCTAAGAAATGTCTTACAGCACTCAGTTTATCTCAGACTCTAAGAAATACTGAAAGTACTCAGTCTGTCTACTTCAGATTCTCAATCATTCTCTCAAACTCTATCATTTAAAACATCTCTCTCAGACTTCTTATAGATATCATCATCTTAAATATTATCTGTATCTCTCATCTCTACTGATTTTATATTATCAGATTCTCTTCAAACTGAGTATGATGAAAAGCAGATATCATCTGTTATAAAATCACTGAAATCTTCATTTATACTGTAGAATTATGAGTAGATATCTCTGAATATACTTCTTATATTCTCTCTCTCACTATCTCTGCTGTAACATGTATTATCACTGTCTTCATCTTCATATTTATTATATTCACACTCTCACTGCTCACTGCAGTATTCTTTTTTATCACTTCATTCTCACTGCTCTTTACAGCTCTCTCAATCACTCTTATATCTTTCTCTTTCTTCTTTTTCTCATTCTTCACTGCTGCTGCTGTCTCTGCTGCTTACTAATAAGCTTATCTGATATTCACAGTATTACACTTATGAGCTGACATTTACTCTCTGTGAGAAGTATTCAGATAAGTCATTAAATGTACTAGCTATGCAGACACATCTTCAATCTCTTTATCAGTATATATACTGAAATAAATAAATATCTAAAAATGTATAATTTACTGTATAAGACAGTTATCTTACAGCTGAAAAATCACTATATTAATAATTAATACTTCTAAAATTAGTAGAAATAGATACTGAAACTTACTGTGAAATATGACTGTTCAGTATCACAGCACTAACTGTAATAACTAATATTCTCAAAGAATAATATACATCACTGAAAAATATCTTTTAAATAAGAAATACAGTATAGATAGAGAATTCTTCTATATTTTTCATATAAAAATTATTAACAATCACTTCTAAGATATCTCAAATATATTCTCAGTCAATATAATATATGTAATAAGTATATTCATACAGTATATAACATACTATAAGTATATTTATAATCATTAAAGTATATAATAAGCATCTATACTACTTATACATAATATTATAAGTATGATATTATAATGTCAAGACTGTAAAAATTATAACACTGAATAACTGAAGTATATATAATATACAATCTAATTATTACTGTAATTTTCAGCTGTTAAGATTATATCATTCAATTAAGAATAGTGCTGTATTATATTAAAACATCTCAGTGTTTACTACAGTATATAGTCAGATTAAATACTGCAGATCATAAACATCAGTGAAAAAGAGAAAGAGATAAATAGAGATAACTTACTTAAAATCAGAAGCAGAAGCAGTCATTTTTCAATAAAAATTAATACAGAAGAGATCAGAGAATAATTTATAAGATAATAGAATTTATATAAGTGTTCTGTGAAGATTGTAATAAGAAGAAAAAGACAGAGAGAAATCTTCAGTGTGAAATTATTTTCTACACTCAATTCACTGTCAGAGATAATAATACAACTGCACTGCTTCACTATATAATTATCTATTACACAAATTTACTGTGTAAATTATACAAATACTCTTTGAAGTCATATTTATCATGTTTTCTGAGCTATATCAGCTTCATCTGTCATATATCTATATCACACACACTTATATAGAAGTGTAACTATACTATATACACATACTAATAACTGTGATTATACTATAAATATTCATGATATTATTTAATAATACTATAAGTATCTACAGAAGACTTCTTCTTCATACAATAAACACACACAGTGTATCTTATATCTGTATTTAGTATAGTAGTTACTGAGATCAGTTTCTATAAAGAGAAAGAGTAGCTGTAATATCAGAACATCAGAGAATCTATAATATGAAATAGAAATCATGAGAACTTAATCACTCAGATACTCTATATCATGTATATATATATCTATACTGAAGAAGATGAAGAAAAGTCTTTTCTCTTTCTTTTTTCAGTGATTAGCTCTGATATATTCTGATCTAACTGTAATACAATGCTGATAGCTTCTTCTTATTCTTTTCAGACATAGTTTCTATTAGTTCTTCACACTGTTGAATCTACTCTCACAGCTAACTGACTATTATCACAATATATATAACAAGCTTTCATAAGTAAGATATTTCACTGCACTGAACAGTCTAGCTATATCTAGAGAATCTCTCTATTCTTATTTTATAACACTGATACTAGACACATTTAACAGCTCACCAGCCTTAGCACTTGACAGTCTATATTAACTATTAACTTAGTGATCATTGATCTAGTAAGAAATCTAGAGCATTACAGAGAGCTCTGCTATTTATATTATAATCAATTTAATAGTGAGACTCTCTCTCTGCTACAATATATATCAATCATCTCAAGCTCAGTCAGATACATCTCTTTATAATCTGAGATTGATCATAACTGATCAATTGACTGATCATTACTGAACTTCACAGTAAGAACATTTCTAACAAGAACTCAGTGACTGCTAGATAACAGTGAGTATGAGAATTAAAAAAGCTGATATCTCTCAACTGAATCAGAGTCAATGAAATCTCTAGAATATTCAGCTTATAGTAAGATGTGTTCTCAGTTATCATATAATATCTGATGTGTGTTCACAGTCAAAGATACAGATAAGAAAGATGCAGTAATAAATCTGAATAACTGTAAAATAATGAACACAGAGTAAGAGTCATCTGACAGTCAGTATTATAATGATAATGACTCAACTGATGTGAAACTCAAGCAGTTAACAGTCACACTGCAGTAGATGATAGTGAAAATCATCAATCTGAAGATCTGGCTAGAATCAGACAATCAAAATAATGTGATGAATATCTCTTCAGAAAACACAGAAGAGAACAGATTATCATCAGATGAAATGACTACACTTCTGCTGAATGACTGAGATGAGTACTGATATATAAAGAATCTGAATTACTTTCACTCAGATTTATATGACAAAGTTAATACAGTGATAAAGACTATTAGTAATCAGACTTACTATAGAAATGTCTATATCTTCACTGACAGATTAAAGAATATGATATTATCAAAGAGTGAAGATCTTATTAAATTAAATATACAAGTGTTGCTGTGAGATACAGCACTAGACTAGTATATAGTGAAACTGACAGATTTTGAGAAGTAATCACTTCAAGTAATGACATTGCAGCAGAGCTGAGTTTCAGTGCTGATAATATATTTCAAGCTCAGATCAGCAGATACACTGAACAAGCTGATCAATGTCAGATTTGAAATAGCACAGATGATAGACAGTCAGAACTCATACATCTTCATACATGAGATGTTCAGAAATAGTCAGATCACTCAAATAGAAAGCATATTCAATTAACTTATATAAGTGTGAACTGTCTTGACACCTGAGCTGTAACACAATATTTCAGAACTCACAGCTCATATAATTAAGACAGAGTTTCTTAATCAAGTCAAAGTGAAGATGAGAATCTGATGAGATCTCACTACAGTCAGAGATACTCAATATAAGTTCTATAACAGACAATGAAACAGTCAGTTGATCTGTTTTCTCATGAAAGTGAGAGACTGATACTCAAAAGTGTTTGATAATGATAGAACTCTGTGAAGAGAACAGTAACAGAACTATAATGAATATCAGTAAGACAGATCTTATGATGAAAAGTATCTTGAAAGAAAACTCACACAGCTCTTACTAGATTTGAAATCATTCTACTGAACTGATATATATAGACACAGTCAGAGCAGAGATATCAGCAGATAACTCTAAAACAGAAGATATGAGCAGATGAATCTGTCATAAAAAGTCATTATCTATCAGACTCACACAGATACTGATGATGCTAATCTCACTGATGAAGAAGTGTCATCAGAAAATATTAAAATGTACAGCACTTATCATCAAGCTGATTATGAGAAGATGAACAGCTACTCTGATGAGAAATATGAAATGTATAGCACTGATTACAAAGACAACTATAACATCTTAATATAACAACTTTCACAGATGAAAGAGATGAATGTGACTGATATTACTGTCAATCACACAGATATTCTAAAGAATAATGTTAACTGTATTCTCTGTAAGAAATTCTTTCTCTTCAATAACAGACTGTATAATCATATCTGAGTCTGTCATAAGATCACAGATCATGATATTTCAATATTAGTGAGAACTGCATCAGTAATAAAGTTAAGTGTGTGACACTTTGAACAGTCAGAAGATTACATCTTCAGATCTTAATACTACATTATGATATCAGTCTTTCTAGAGAATATAAATAAAATAACTCATGTATATCTCAACAGTAAGTGTACAATGATGCTGATAGATAAGCAGCTAGTCATGACAGTTGATGAGTCAATGTTGAATTCATGCTTCATTTCTCTCATAGAAATAGACTCAAGTCATCAGTTCAATATCTGTAAAATACTGATACTATGTCTCTCAGAGCTAGTCAAGAATGACAACTCAGTAATAGTGAAAATTCAAATTAAGATACACATCATCAATAATCTTAAGACACAGATACTTGTAGAGATGAATATCATCAGTCTGAAAGAAATTCTCATCAATCTGATCAAGCACACTGTTATCATCATATTCTGTGATGTGATCAAGATATCAATATATATTACAGTGAAGAAATATAAATTATAACAGCAATCTGTGTATACAGATGTCAAAGTTCACATTTCATCATACTGAATAATCAAGTTACTGATATAAGTGAAAGTAAATCTTATGAAGTGAGATTATATGTTTAATTCTTGTGCTCTACACTCAGGTCTACAGATATACACTTATATAACTAACACAAATTTCACTCACATTCAAGTTATTAATACATCTGATAAATCACTGATGATACAGAAAAGAAGCTGCTTAGACTATTTATTAAAGCTGAAAGAAATGAATATATATGCAGTGCATGTCTCTCTGAAGAATCACAGCATACTGACAGAAGCTGATACTGATAAAAACTTACTGACAGAACACATACAGATCTCACTAGAGAAAGAGACAATTATTCTAGTCAATGATGTAACACTTTATAACAAGTCTGATATAGTGAGAGCTTTATCAGACCTCATTCTTCAATATAACATATGAAATGATGATGATGAGTTCATTAATCTCTCTCAGAATGAATGAATGAATATTCTTATAATGAACAGCTGATAAGCTAAGTTACTTAAGTTGAAGATATATCTGAGCAGCTCTCAGAACAGAGCTCTAATAAACAAGATCTTCAATCAATTACACAATTAAAACAGGCTAGACTGAGTGATAGATCACACTGTAACTGATCACTCAGTCTTTATCATTAAATAGCTAGTTACAGATCTCAAGACTATAAAGTGTTAAGTTAAGAGTTGAATTATTATTGATATTTGAGAGCTAAATACAGAGAGTGAATCTGATATCTACTCACTGTCAGATCAGACTGAAATAGTGACACTTATATGAGACTGCTCATATATCACTGTCATAGACTGCATTTCATTTTTTTATCAATGATGTGTTAAATCAGAGAAGTGCACTAAGCTGAGAGTCATATCATACTGTAGCTAAGAAGTTTTCAAAGTGATCATCATAAGATATCACAATTTCATTATATATATGTAAAGACAGATTGACTGTATACTTCACTTATATAGAGTCTACTGTCATGCATATGTTGATAACATCATTATAAGCTCACACACTCTGAATAATTACAGATAATATTTTCAGAATATCTTCACAGTCTTACAGAGCTACAATATCAAATTAAATCTCAGAAAGATATATATTGTCTTTTCATTCATTAATCTCTTAGATCAGTGAGTTGATTTACTGAGACTTTCTACATCAGTAGAGAAACTCAAGATTATTACAGAACTTTTCTTCTCTCTCACACTAAAGAATTTGAAGACATGAATTGAAATGACAGAAGCATTATAACAGTATATTCATCACTATGCTCAAAAGATTGACTCTCTGCAAGTGTGTAAAACACTGTTTCTCAAGTAGATATCTGTCAAGAGTCAGCTGTGAAAATTTTTTGTGATTAAGAAGCATATTCTTGATCTGACAGATAGTGAGAAGACAGCTTTTGAGAGTATCTGTAAAGTGTTTAAAGCTCTCATCTTTCTAGCTCACTACAACTCACTCTGATAACTATACACAGATATGAATTTCAGCAAGCAGAGACACAGCATTATCATATACCAGCTGTCAGACTTCTATATGTATGAAGATAGAATCAAATCACTGTCATATAAATATATACAACTCATTCTGTTTCTCAGCTGTACATTTTTGACAGCTGAAATTAACTATTGATTCACTGAGCTAGAGATGACAGAGCTTGTATAAGTTGTAAGAAAGATCTGATACTTAATTGAAGCAGTGTCACTTAATAAGTCACTCATTATTTACACAGATTATGTGTCTACAGTGACTATTATAAGACAGTGATTGCTGATAATATCAGTGACAGATAAGCTAAACCTGTATCTTATAAGAGTGTTGCTCTATTTACAGTAATTTAGGCTGAATATATATCACAGAGCAGAAAAGAGAAATATAATTGCTGATATCTTATCATATCTTCTGTCATCTACATCAGTGCACTCTCATAAACAGAAAAGTCTAGACATTTTACAGATTCAAACACATGCATACTACATGTTCATTGCTGAGTTCAGTTCACAGCTCTGACACTGTATCATTAACAGATATCATCAGAATGTCTGCTATATATATATTCTTAACATGTTACAGAACACTCTGAAAGAGAACAGAGTAAACATCTCATATAACTGAACTGACAACAGTCTGCTTTTTGTTAAAGACATAGACAGTGACTGCTGACTATGTGTGTCTCAGAAGATGACACAGATCTTTTTTCATATGATGTATAATACTCAGAGACATCAAGTCTATCTGCAATATTGTAGATGACTTGAATGACTGTTAATATTCAATCTTTCAAGACTTCTAAAGAAGTACATTCATCACTGCCTGAACTGCTGAGTGAATACAATTCTAAGACACTGACTGTACAGTCTGCTACAACTCATCTGAATTAAGAAGATTCTGTTTCATACACTGATCATGAACTTCATAATGACACTGTCACTAGATCAGAGTTATGATTAAGCACTGCTTGTTGTTTGTAAATTCATCAAATACATCAGATTTATACCTGATAAAAAGATCTATTTCACACAGAAATAAGCTGTGACCTTTCTCTATATACTTCAAGCTGAGAACTGAGATATATCAACAGTGATAATAAGTGACTGTAATTATAAGTTTCTCACAGAATTCTGAGCAGAGCTCTTCTATCTGTCAGAAGTTACATTACTATACTTCAGTGTGTATCACTCTCAGTCTGATGAACAGACTGAAAGAATGATACAGATCATAGAAATCATGCTCAGATATCATTTAATGAAGTATCACTTACATGAGCACACTTCTGTCACTCTCTATATATATACATCATTATGAAAATAACAAGAGAATCACTCTGTGTTCATATCTTGAATTAAATACATGCTGATGACATAAGCTATAATTAGTATATTCACTAGTTTTATCACAGATCATTTCTCTCACAAGCTACTCTATAGAATTGACTTAGTATTATCTTTGAAAGTGATTTAACAGCTGAATGAGTTAATTAAGAAAGAGAGATAGAAGTTCTTCTACAGACTGAATGTCAAAGATGCACTCATGTATATACAGATGTACATGAAGAACTACTATAACAGATGTCATCAATATATCATATTCACACTGAAAGATCATGTGTATCTGATCTTGCACAAAGAATACACTATCTCAGTGATAGATTTTCTGAGATACAAATTCTCTCAGCAGTGTGTTGAACTGTTTGAAGTTTTATACAAAGTTGAATTATTGATCTATAAGATAAAACTGCTGCTGTAATAACAAATACATGATATAATCTCAGTTACACATCTAGAGCCAGTCTTGAAAAATGATCTGTATAGATGAACTGCTTCAGTACAGTCACTTCTCACAATATCTGATGAGTATGAAGTTGTGAACTTTGAAGTGAAAGCACTGCTCAACTGACATTTATACTGTGTTAAGAGAAATAGAACACTCTTCATTGAATATCTTGTATAATAAAAAGAATAAGAGCTGAAGTATGATATATGATATAGAGAGACAGAATTGATGAATGTGTATAAACTGATGAAGACACTAGATGAGACTCACTCATAATCATCTGATCATCTCAAAATTTCTGAGTGTGTCACAACACAATCTTCTGCATAACACACTTCATCTCACTTCTCTTATTCATCATCTCATTCATCTGTAATCTTATACTTCTTCATATTCTCTCAGTCACATCAGTGACTGTAAGAACTTCTTATTATAATGAAATCTTCTATTTTATTATCTGAATATATTTTAAACAGTTATATTCTTACTGTATGTGAATAATGATGAATATACTCTCTCTGTTGTATGACATGTCACTTTTATCTCACTTTATCTCTCAATCTCAACTCTCTGATAATGAATCTTCTTTCTTTATCATCTGAAGAGTATACTACACTATCATATAAATGAAGAACAGAATGATATACACTGCAGTCAACAGACTCACTATAACTAAGCTGTAGTAATCAGAGAACTCATCAGATTCAGATACAGACAATTGTGATAATATACAGAAGAAGATAATATAGAGATTCTGATCACTGTATAATCAGATGCATAATCTACATGATGTGAAATAGTCTTCAAAGAATGTATATCTCAGTGATTACTGAGTTCTACTGATATCTTAAATGAAATCTGTATATATCTGCTATATCAACTGATTATATGACTTTGACAGCTAAAAGATGATTCATCAGATAAGACTATCAGCAGACATGTCATCACTTATCATAATAGAGAATATGTGTTTTCTAGTTACTTATCAGAGATACTATATATTAACAGAAGCAGCACTCATATCTTACAGATACTGACTTTTACACTCTCTAACTGTTGCTAAGAAATACATTCTGCAGATATTATAAACTGAGATGATTCTCTATCTCTCTGAAGTAAACTCTGCAAACAGAGTCATCAGATTCATCTTTCACTAAGACTCTGATACAGACATTATATTCAGTCATATTCTATCACAGAAAACTATACAGTAGATTCATCTCAGTGTTAATATCTTCTATCTATATCTTCTTCTATGTGAGAATGCTGTCTACATTCAGTGTATCTCACTGTCAGCTGATATTCTATCTTCAGCAGTAGTCATGCATAACAGAGCTGATGAGCTAAGTAATAAGAGACTGTGATAAGAGTAAGCAGCAGCTGACAGTACACTGAAAATTAACATATTTATCATTATATTAATGATAAATACACATCAGCTGTGATAAGTTAAGTATACTTTCACAGATCTGAATAATGCTCTGACTCAAGCTGATACAGTCACTAAATATCTTGACACTTTCACACTGATGATGATAAAGAATGATCTATCAGAGATACACAAAGTGATGAAGATAATCATAAATGTGTGAATAAATGCTAGATAAAAAACAGAGAAGATGAATGAAATGATGATAATATGAGTGTGTAATATAATGAATGACAAAGTCTTACAGCTCTGACTTGACCTGTAAGTCATACTTCAACATGTGCTTATCATTTCATCTTCTTAGCATGAACAGCAGTTATGCTCAGTGATGAATAATATTTTCTCTTCTCAAGAAATTCTCAGTTGCAGATAATACTTTTCTTTTATTACTTTAGCTGTGAGTTATCATGATCAATAGTCATGATATTTTGTATCTATTAGCTGTATATCAAGAATAGCAGTATACACTTTTTCATCACTGACAGATCAGTGAGAGCACTGATCTTTAATAAAAGAGAGAGTATATCACATGTGTATAGTAGTTATGTGTTAGTCAGCTTAGCTAGGCTTAGTCATTATACATGACTATATAAGATTCAGATCTCTGAATCTCTGCAATAGAACAACTTTATCATCTTATTATGATACTCATATCTTAACAACAAGTCTGTGTCTAATTTACTCAAGTTCAAGAAACAGCAATATTTATTACTGTTAATGTAAATGATAATACAGATGATGAAGATAATAACTTCATCTTTATCTTCATTTTTCTACAGTCACAACTGAAACAGCAATATTATCACAGATCTGATTAAAATTCTATTAAAGTATAAGTCTGTGTCTGACTTTTTTCTGTTAATTTCTGTGAACTTCTGTTAATAACTGCAGACTTCTGTTGATTACAAACTTCTGTGAATAACTGCAAACTTCTGTTAATAACTGTGAACTTCTGATATCTGCAAACTTCTGTGAATAACTGTAAACTTCTGTCAATAACTACAGACTTCTGATATCTATGAACTTCTGTAAATAATTATAAACTTCTATTGATTGTAAACTTCTGTGAATAACTGTGAACTTCTATTAATAACTGTGAACTTCTGATATCTGTGAACTTCTGTAAATAATTGTAAACTTCTGTTGATATCTGCAAACTTCTGTGAATAATTACAAACTTCTATTAATAATTTTCAAGAAAAATAACACTGTAAAGTAATGAGCTTTGAGATTTTAATCTTCTATTATCTTCACTGATCTGATATAAAAATATCTGTGAATTTCTTCAAAGTTATATAAACTTCTGTGTGAATCAGATTAGTTAATAAGTGTTATAACTCTAATTCACTGTATGAAAAAATAAATGAATAATATAATATAATCTTTTGATTTATTTTCTTCTCTTCTTCTCTTCTTCTCTTCTTCTCTTCTTCTCTTCTTCTCTTCTTCTCTTCTTCTCTTCTTTTCTTCTTTTCTTTTTCTTATCATCATTTAAAAAAAATTTATTATGATATCTTCTCTCTCTATAACATTAGTATACATACATCAGCTCTGTTTTTCAATTAGTGAAGATAATATTCTAGCTGCTGCAGCAGCTATATCATATAGAAGACTGTGTAATAATACAGTTTAACAGTTTCTGTATATATATTCAGCATGAAAAAAATAATGAAAATGAAATGAAATACTAATATTGATAATTAGCTCTCTTTTATATATCTGACTCTGTGTCAGTATCTTCTTTTATCTTTTTATCTTCACTCTCAGCTTCACTGATAAGCTGATCTGTGAGAGAGAGAGAGAAGTGTCTGAGATCTTTTCTTCTTCTTTAAAGAATGAAGATGATGAGCTGAACTGATTTAGATAGATATGATAGACTTTCTCTAAGAAGTGTAATATAATAAAATAATAAGAAGCTAATATTGTTGTATAGCACTCTGTACTCTTATCTCTCACTCTTCTTCTCAGACTTCTTTTCTTCTCTTTTCTTTGAGAATGAGATTTCATTGAAATCAAAGTAAGCAATATATATTTAATATATATGATAGAAAAGAATCAGTCACTGACATGTTATCTTAGTTTTTTAACTCATTTTTCTGAGTTATTATAATCTCTCTCACTCTCTCTGCTGAAGAGTACTTCTCTATCACTCTCACAGCTGTTTTCTGAGTTGAGTGCTCTCTTCTTCTCTCTGCTGCTGACAATCTCTCTCTCATCATTATTATCATTATCACAGTCAACAACACTATATAATGTATCTCTCTCTCTCAATACTTCATCTATCAGTCATATTCTTTGAGAGAAGAGATAGATGATGAGTCAGCTAAGACAGAGTTGAAATTGATCAATGATCAAAAACATATTGAAGAGAAATAATGAGTTGTGTGCTTTAGATAATATGTGAATGAGAGCAGAAAAACTGCATAAGAATCTGTAAAGTAGAATGATAAAGAAAAGTCTTTGAGTTGAATGTTCTATTCTATATTGAATGAGTAGCAGATAGCAATGAGAGTGATAATTATATAATCAATCAACTAGCATAACTACTGCACAGAATCAAAAACAACATGCATATTAAATGAAGAACAAGAACTCATGCAATCTCATAGCTGTATGCATGTTTAATTATATCATAGATGTTGAATTTCTTATATTCATGAGATAAGTGATAGCAGAATAATTATATGTTGATAATATCTTGATGAAAAATTGAGCTGAGTGAAATTCTCTGCTACACATCTTCTCTCTCTCTAGAATGCTAACTCAGTATATAAGAATTGAGATACATCATAAGAAATTCAGTAATAGAAGATAAAAGACAATATATAGTGTGACAGAAACAGAATAATAAAATGTATATGTGTATCAAGACAGTCACAAGTCTCTACAAATAATGAATAATAAGTCATGTGAGTCAGTCACATTAATAATGAACACTGTGAGCTGGTATATATATATATATATACATTCATCTGAGAACAGTGAGAAATATATATGCAGACAAATCAAATAAATATAAGAAATGAGCAGTTTATATAAAAGAAGAGATGAATAGAAAAGAATTAAGAAAAACATGATGAAAAAAAAGCAGAGAATTAATTAAAAGAGAAAATGAGAATTTGTGAAGACAGATGAAGAGATAGAACAGTGTTAGAAAATTCACAGTATAATCTCAGAGACAGAAATTCAGCAGCAGATTCACATAGAAAGATCAGTGATTCAGTCAAGATAAGTGATACAGTTAAATAGTGATAAATTAATGAATGAAAATTGAGTCAGTGATAGAGTAGACAGATGATATGATAATTATAATATCTGATTTACTAGATGATTTCATGACTTAAGATCAGGAAATCATAATTGATCAGTAAAGTAGTTAAGAAGCTGATGAGTTCTCACAGTTATATACTGAAATCTGTATGACTCAATCTTCTGTCACAGTGTGATTACTCTGAATGATACTGAGATTTAATCTATTTTTTATACAATGAAAATAGTTATATTCACTGAATAGTTGTTTCTTCACTATCACTATAATTCAGAAAGTCAGAGTAGTCTCATTCATTACTCTGAAGCATCATTCTCTTATATATCTTTATATCTCAGTCACTGAACTGTTGAAGAGTAAGTTCTGTTCTGCATGAACAGTGAGATCAGTTTATCTATATCATTCAATCAACATGTCTGACAGTGACTCTAGTTCATTGATAATCACAGCTGCTGAAAATGTGTAAGAAATTTGATTATATAATATAGACAGACTGAATGAGATGACTGAGTCAGCACATATGTTGCAGTGAGTTATAGAGAGTTATTCTCACATTTCTACAGCAGAGACTTTTAAATATTGATAATTATCTACAATTTCAATATATCATAACAGTATTATCTGATGTTTAATTATTACAGAGTCAGTACTTTCATGAGATATGTATAATATCATAATTCAAGTATTATCTCATTAACATGAAATCATAATTCATTGAGTTTGAAATTCTTGCAGATCTGTATTTATAAGTATTACTGATATCATATCTTACATCATTTCTTTATTAGAAAATTCTTATTATCACAGTTTTATATTTCATTACTTAATATAATACTATATCTCAGAAATAATCATTATACAGTTTTTATAATTTTCAGAGATTAAGAAAACAGATCTCTGAATTATATTAGTTTCATGATTTTCTTCTATCAATCTTCTGATGTTAACATTAATATGATAGAAAATTATACTGTCATCTGACACTGTATACTTCATATAATATGAGTATAAGATCAGATGAGTATGATTATTGAGATGAAGAGTAACATAGAACAGATAATAGATCAGATTCTGATAAATAATTTATTGTACAATCTTATATAATATTATTTATAATTATCTTCATAACTTCTTATCTTTTCACTGATGAAATAAATACATTTCTCACTTCTGCTCAATAATGTATGTTATGATATATTCAATCTTATCTAAGATTTTCTTTGCTCTGTCAAGTTATGTGAAGATTGATATATTTACAGACTCATCTCTATTTCATTATCATTTAACAGTATCAATATTTATATTGACTAGATCTACATTGTGTAAGATCTGTATTCAATCTCTTACAATTATTCAAGAGAGTATAATTGAAGTTATTCAATAGATTTGAAAAGTATCTTCTGATTGTAGTGATCAGCAGCTAGAGTAAAACAGATGATATATTACATTCATCACTCATATATCATCAAGAGTCATATATCTATTCACAGTTTAATAAATTATCTACATTAGCTGTGTATGATTCAGATTATTGATGAAGAATTCAATTGTACTGTCTAGATTATGTGTATAATGATAATAGAGAATAGATGAGATCTGACAGAAAAAAGAAGTAACTGTATTAAGAAGCATCTGTAGTTGATTCTTATAAATTATATTTAAAGTTTATAGTTAATTCTTCAATTCTGTAGAAATATTTGAGTGATAGTTATATAATTTTTCAGATTGTACTGAAGTGAATGATATGAATAACACTGATGAGACAGATGAGAAATAAGATCTTTTTAATTCTTCAAGCTCTGCTATATATTAAGAGAAGAGCTGAAGCTATTGATCAAGATTTGTCATGAATAATGTTGAGAAGAGATCACTTACACTTGATACTGATAACTGAGAAGTAGAGACAGACTGAGATTGAACAGACAGAGTGAGACTGAGAGTAGAATTCTGAGATGAGTGAATGAGAAATGATTCTGAGTTGACTAGTTCAGAGAGTCTCATGAGTTTGCTGCTTAATAAAGAACTGTATATTAAAGCAGTGAAACTAGTAAAACTGAGATGAGATGAGAAATTGAGATCTGATGCAGAGAAGATGAGTGATGATCACAGTGTCTGATCAGTCATATACAGATCTTGAGAGAAAGTAGATTGATTGAGAGTAGTAATTTGAGCAGAAGCAGATACTGATAAGATGAGATCTGATCTTTTAATAAGAAATTCATTCAGATCAATGAGTATTTCTGCAGCACTTATCTCAGATATTAATAAAAAGAGAGAATTAAAGTCAGATTCTTCAGCTCTTCTAAGATTATCTGATATAAAATATCTATAACACTGTTTTTCTCTATATCTTTTCTAATTCATTCTGAATCAGATTGTTTAATTAACTCAGTAGATGATATCTATCAGATTACTATATTATATAGTCAGCATCTGACAGACTCACTGCATCTTCACACTCTTCATCTAGCTTCAGAATTGATCAATATTCTCACTATCTCATGCAGTATTATATACTTATCTAGTCTCAGCTCTTCAGTTGTAATAATCTATCACTCAGTTTATTATTTTCTATACATCTGCTGTCTTCTGCTGAAAAATTTTCATGAGATCAGCAACTCTTCAGAAATCTTATATTTTGACTCACTTATAGAAGATAACTATATTGTCTTCTTCATGTTTCTGCTGTATTATCATGAGTTCAAGAATCTTATACTGAGTTCAGTAACAGATATCTGATTCTGAATTTATTTTAAAAATATAGTTCTGCAACTGCTACATTATGATAAAGAGTTGATATTTATATACTATAAGAGATGCTGAGCTGAAGAAGTGCAGAGTAAGAGACTGCTGAGTATAAGAGTTGAATATCTTGATAAAGAAGATGTTGAAATGAATATGAAAAAAGAGTTGAGAAGTGAAAGAATAATAATGTTTTATTTGAGAAATCAAAAGTATTACTTTTTGAAACTGTTGCTGTTGAAATATTAAAGAAAGAAGAATTCAGCAGAGTTAAGAGATAATTTATATATTCATCTTCACATCTGATCACACTTTTCAGAATTGAAAGAGTAGTATGAAGAAATAAGAAGAACTGTATAATGAAAAATAAATAATCAGATAGCAGCTGCAGCTGCAGTCAGTAGTAAATATGACAGATGTGAAACTAGCTGAGATGAATTATCAATCTCAATGTAAATATACATAAAGAAAAGAAAAGAGTAAAGAAAAGAGTCTGAGATAGTATACATGATTCTTCAGCATCTGAAAGCAGAAGAAATGAGATTATTCAAAGATAGAATGAATGAAATTAATGAGATAATAAAAGAAAAAATGAATTACAGCTGTGAGTGACAATCAGATTATAATTATAAACTCTTTATCATGTGAAATCAGTAACTGTAAGTCACTCTTATTCTTCTTCTCTACATTCTCTCTCTCTCTCTTATCATCATTCTCATTATTCTCTGTTGAATTACTCTCTGCAGTAAATATTTGAGTATTATAAAGATAGAATCTCTTCAAGTAATTTTTCACAGTAGTATTCTGAAATACTGTATCATTCAGTTTCTTCAAGTAATAGAATTCTTTTATATAATTGACACTCTGAATGTGATATGAGCTCAGTCAGCAGAAATTCAATTTGACAGAATAGAATGTTTCTATTTTTGTGTTATACAAGAGTACAAGATTTTCTTACTGCAATGATTCTCATACTAACTGTCTCATCTTATTAAATAGATTATGATTCTTCTCTCTTACTCACTATAGATGATGAGCAGCTTTTTTCAGATTCTCATCTCTCTTTTTTAATTGTTAAATGTGTATATATATCAGATCAGCACAGGTTTGAACAGTTCATCAAGATAGTGTCTGTTATGTAAGAATATTCAGTTCTATGAGAAGAATAGCATTATAATTATATTACAGATGAAAAGATGTTTCATCTGTAGATTATTAAATGATAATACAATCTGCTTATAATACAGAATGAAAATGATTTACTCAGCTGTGATCATCTGCAGCTAGTTTTATAAAAGTATCAGAAATCAGACAGTGATTACATTTAATCATACTGTTCATCTTAGTATTGTATATGAAGATAATTATTTAATTAATATGATATTTACTGATTAGAACTCTGATTTATCTCTTATTCTCTGATTCACTGTTATATATTATATTCTGAAAGCAATTATATCAGCAGATAATATTCTCATAGATGAATTATATAATATTCTCAGTAGTTTCATGAGTAAGTAGATGATCTTCAACTCAGTCAGTGAGATTATTATGAGTAATAACAGCACATATCTTTTCTCAGTTCTTTGAGAATTTGATCATATCAATACATCACTTTTCTCAAAGATAGTTACAGCTTATCAGATAGAGTGATTCTTTTAAACAGTTACTGTCTTATAGTTGACATACTTTACAAGTCTTATAATATACTTTGACATCTTTTCATATTTCTTCTCATCAATATTACTGAGAAATCTTGTGATTAATGACTTTACAGCTCTTGTATTCAGATTCATCATACATCTGAGTGATAATTCTGCTTTACTCAGACAGATTATTCATAATATATCTTAGAGAAAGATCTTTATCTGATTGCTGAAATAAATGCTGTTCTTGTATCATATATCAAAGAGTATATCTGTATTATCTAGAGAAGATGAAGTACAGAATATTATACAGATGAATCAATGTAGTAAGATAATAAATAATTAATTCACTGTGATTGAAATAAAATAATAGAAGAATGTGAGTGATAGTGAGATCATCAGTATTATCAGAAACTTCAAAATCTGAAATTATAATACTAGTAATACTAATGTAATTCAGCTCTGCTTTAATAAAATTATCAATATTCTGATCTTCTGACAATTCTCTCTCTGCAGAAAATCTGTAAGAAAGACTGTCAGCAGCAGTATTCTTTCATTCAGAAATATGTTAAACATCAAAATTGAATATTTGAATTCATATGAGTCAGCTGATGATGAGAGAACTGAGTAGATCAGTGATAAATTGATTTAATTGTATCATGAGAGTCTTCACATCTGTTTCAAGAATGAAATGAACATCATATAGATAATAGCAGTATTTCTTCAATATCTTAAGAACTACATAATATTTCAATTTTTCAGTATTATATTTTCTTTCAGCATTACTTCAAATTCTGCTTTCATATTAACATGAATGAAGCTTCTTAATTATTTGATCTTATTGACTAAGTGTCTCATCTCAAGTCATCTGACAAGAATTCATGATTATAACAATGATCTCAGCATTATCTGAATAGTCAATGTAAATAAGTACAGAAGCAGTCATCAATGCTTCTTTCAATATTATTATTGCTTTGATCTGTGTAAAATCTCATATAAAAATCACATTCTTCTTGAATAGTATATAGATTGAAATGAAAATGAATGCAAAGTTTAGAATTCAGATCTGATAGTAGATATAGATATCAATAAATACTCAAGCATTTATAATATCAGTAGAATCTGATCATATCACAATTTTTATAATTTTTGAAGCTTCTGATCATCTGTTATTCACATCAATAATATATTCAATCAGCACTATGTCAGAACAGACAAATTTCAATTTCTCAACTTATACACATGTGTTTACAAGTTCTATACTAATCAGAGTGATATCTAGATTCTGAAGATATTTCAAGACAAATCTTCAAATCTCAGGCATGACTTTCTTCTCATTATATCTTATTCACAGATCTTTGACACTGATATCATTTATGAAATTGTCTGTTTAATGTGAAATATTCAATCAAAGAATTTATATTATGATGCAGCAGAATTGAGCAATTGAATTTATTACTTCTTGAGATAAGACAGTCTGATGAAGTAGATCAATCAGTGTGAGAAAGATTATCATATCTCTGCTATCTTCATGTAAGAGAATCTGATCATATTTAGAAAAGAAATTTATCATATTTATTATCTTTATTTTCATGAAATCTTCAGCAAAAGCATCAGCACTCAGAGAGATATATATATCTTAAATAGTCACAGCATTCATATTCATATAAGCATTGATAATGTAATATTTTCTCATCTCTTTTTTCTTAATAAAAAATCATTTATTGTGATACAGATTATGATAATATTCATAGACTTCAGAATCAAGCTGTTCACACAGCATTATAATAATATTCAGAATCAGTTTCTAAGAAATAGAGAAACTGACTGTCTATTATACTTTGTGAGAAACTGTATATATCTTCATCAGCAGAGATACTTCTTCTATCAATATTTCATAATCTTTGAAGCTTCATATCAGAGCTCTCTCTCTTCTGAGTAGTATTTCAATGAGAAATTCATGTTTCTGAGTAGTCAATATTGACTCAATTCATAGATCTTTTATTTTCTTCAGTATTAAACAAGATCTGTGTAGATAATTGAAGAATTAAGATGTAATATAGTGATTATACAGTGATAGCAGATCTATTTCAGAGACAACATTATCTTTGAATTATTACTGTCAGATTTCTCTTCAATTATCTATCTCTTCTGACATTCTGTCATCAATAGTTGACACATCAAGAGATTGAATTTTATTCACTTTTCATTTGTAAAGAGTTGCAACTATGAGATCACACAATCTTAGAGAATCTTATATAGAGATATATGAGAACAGATCATGCAGTGAAAAGTCATGAATATATTATAATTCAGATATCAGTCACTGAAGAAAAGAAAATACTAACTGCATTTGAAGATAAAATTACTGATGAAGAATGATAAAAATATGTGATGAAGAATTTCAGTGAAGTTCAACAGAGAGTGCTGATTGACTACAGTCATTTTCTAACTTAGAGTCAGAAAATCACTGATTGATCAGAATCATCACACTGCTTTCATCACACAGCAGAATTTTCATCACATTATATTCTGCTCTACACTCACTGATTCAGACATTATTTTTTCACTCATTATCATCAATATTGTAAAGATCTATCAGAGTCAGTGAATCTAGTTTAAAGTCTGAATATATCTCTGAAAATTATTCAGTTGTCTATTATCATGATCTTCTGATGAATATTCTAGAAAAGAGATCTGATTCTTCTCATCAAGTGAGTCAAAAACATGAATGAGAATATCATCTTTGTTATCTGTTATTCTGATCAGATGTGTTGCATTTTCATACAGTCACTTAAGAATATATTTATGAGAGCTGTATTTCATGATGAAGAATATCTGAGAAATAGTTATTAATTCAAGATGCACTGAGATATCTTGACAGATTTCAATGACACTGTTTTACTGACTGTCAGCACTCAGAATAGATTTAACAACATTTTTCTGAATTAAGAGATCAAGATCTAATACAGTGTTTTTGACTAGATAATTGATTTCTGTATCATCATTGAATATCACTTCTATCTTATCTCTTTCTATACTGACTATAAATTTGATGTGATTAATTAATACAAGATTTCATTATGAGTTGTATTTCTCATGAACACTGAGTTGAATTAAAGTAATGAAGAAAGATTCTTGATCAATTATATACTATTACACTTCTACTGAGAGATTCTGAAAAAATATCTACTGAAGTCATAAAAAATATGTTATAAGATCTCTAATTGAGATCTCATCTATTTCTTATGATATGATCTTTTCAAACATCTGTTAAGTGATACTAGTCACATTATCTTTATTCTTCATTTCTGACATAAGCTTTGACTCTTTGAGTTTTCAGAGTTGATAAAGAATAGCTTTCTTTTGAATTCAAGAAGTATCTATCATCTCAGAATCTAAGATAATCACATCATCTTCTGAATTCAGATTTTCATCTGTCTGATGAATCTTATGAAATAATTATGATTTCTTCTCACATTCTTGAGAGTTTGAAATGATATCTTGAATGAAGAAGACTGACTTTGAAGATTTATCTGAATACTGTTCACTACATCACAAATATATTATTGATAATTTCTTTTCTTTCTTAATTCAATCTGAGAGAATTGATCTGTTTTGATCTAATAAATCTTTTTTCTTTGTATCTGCAGATGCTGTTGCTGTTATAATACTAATCAATTCTTTCATTTCATTTTCTATCATATTATCTTCATCAGAGTCACTTTCAAATTTAATATTATAAATACTCAGAGTATTGACAGATGATAAAGAAATATCATTTATATCTACTCAGATACTTTCATCATTTCAAAGTTTTTCTACAGATGAAACTATGAGAGAACTTGTTATTTATTGTAAGAGACACTGAATGATTACTGCATGCAGTTTGAAACAGTTGATCTGAATTTTCAGACTCTTTTTCATAATATTTCTCTCAAAGTATTTGTCATGTATATTTCAATGAATCTTTCTCAAATCAATGAGATAATTAATTACTAAGTAATTTTGAAGTATATGTTCAGCATTTTCACATCTTCAGCAGACAGTCAGTGATCAGTTCTGTTGAATAAAACTGCTGAATTGAGATTGAGATGAATCATCAGATTCATGTTGAGTTTTATAATATAAAATATTAGATAAATCTAGCACAGAGTTCATATGATAGAGTTCTTGATATATAAGAAGAACTCTCAGAATCACTGCTATTTATTAATTATTTCTCTGATTCAATATATCAGTAAGAGTAATGATCATCACATTCATTCAATCTATCAGTGATTTCATGAGATTGTCATTGAGTCACTGTGTTGCTTGACTAGAGTGAGAAGATATAGTTAGAGCAGCAGACACAGAGACATGAAATATGACAGAAGTGAATAATATATATATGAATGAATTTAATATCAATATTGAATGAAATTCTTCAGAATTTAGAATTTGATTAATACTCTCTGTTGTTTTCTACAGCTTGATAATTACATCACATGCTTTTAATAGTTATTATTCTGATTGATTCACTTTATCAAATCTGACAGTACAGAAGATCTTATCTCAGACTCTTTTGAACAGTGCTCTCAAGAATTAAATATAGATAAGAGATTCTTGCATCTCATTCTTCTTAATCAATAGTATAACAACTGTATAGAACTGTCAGTAAAAGACAAGAATCTTCTGACTAGTTCTGTGCTTTTTCTGATATAGAATTATGAGATATATCTGATTGTATATCTGTTGATGAGTATTCTTACATCAGAAATCTGCTAGCAGCTGCTTCTTCATTTCAGCTCATATCTTACATTCTATAATAAGCTGATCAATATATCTCTGCAGTTTTATGATACAGTAATTCTATAACACTGTTAATATATCAGTATCAGAGATGTAATACAACTTATACACAGTTTTAAAATAATTCAGAAACATGATGATGTTCTTTTCATCAAAGTATAAAGTATCAGATACTTCTGAAACTGATATTAACATGATCAGATAATAAGATAATATTTCAATATTATACAGTTAAGATAATATAATAGCAGAATCTGATATTGATTGACTGAAAGAGAGATTAGAATCAGATATACTTGTCTTGATAGTTTCTTTTTTGAGAATTATTGATATCTTCATGAGAGAAGAATGCTGTCAGATAATAGAACTCTTATGAGAATGCTTGAGATCTGTAGATATATATGAACACAGTAAGAAATAAAAGACAGAGTTATCTTTATATAGAAAAAACAGATTAATTGTAAGATCTATATCAATACTCTTTCAATTCTGCACACTTATATTCTTCAAAAAAATAATAAATTTTCACATGTGTTGAAGATTTTACTTCTCATCTTATTTAACTCTCTTAATATAGCTGAAATATGATTTCTCAGTGAATTATTTCTGAAGAGATTTCTTTATACTGTCTTCTTACTGAGTGAATAAGTTTAAGCTCAGCTTATCAGTGAGATATCTAATCTGCTTTTTCATATAAAAGCTATATCATTGATATACTTCTCATATCAATTCACATAATAAAACAACACTATTGAAAAGAACACTTATAAACAGAAGAAAAAGAAAAATGTTTGATAGAATAATCTCAGTTATCATAATAATCTCTGTTCTCTCTACTGTTCACTCATTCATTTAATGAGAAGATTTTCTCAGAAATATCAATGAAGAGAAATAATAAGTTATACACTTTAGACAGTATATGAATAAGAGCAGAAGAATCACATAAAAATTCATAAAGTAATATAATAAAGAAAAATTTTTGAGTTGAATATTTTATTCTATATTGAATGAGTAGCAGATAGTAATGAGAGTGATAATTATATAATCAATCAACTAGTATAACTACTGTGCAGAATTAAAAATAATATATATATTAAATAAAGAATAAGAATCTGTGCAATCTCATAGCTGTACACATGTTTAATCATGTTATAGATGTTGAACTTCTTATATTCATGAAGTGAGTGATGACAGAATAATTATATGTTGATAACATCTCAGTAAAAAATCAGGCTGAGCAGAATTCTTCACTACAATATTAATCTATCAGTCTCAGAAAACAGAGAGATGATGATCAGTCACTGATGAGAAGTTTGATAGCTTCTCTTCACAGAAGAAGAGAGCAGTGAGTTATATTAACTGAATAATAAAGATAAAGCTGAGAGAGCAGCTGCTGAGAAGAGATAAGTGTGTTATCTATCAAGAGAATAATGAGAAATACTGAAGATACTCTGCTAAGAGAAGTGCTCAGATAGCTAAGTTCAGAGATTTCTGTACTCACTGCTGAGTTATTATATGTAAAGACAGATATAGCATCTTTAAATACAAGCTTAAGAATCTCTGTACATCTTCACTGTTGCAGTTATATTAATTACTGTTAAAAAGATCATCTTCTTCTTCACTGAGAAGCAGTGCTCAGACTGTTTAGTTTATTATTTTATTTATACTACTCTACTTTATAAAGAAGATTTTAAGTAGAGTTTCAATAAATAAGTAATCTGTATAGATGAATATATTGAAGATTTTATACAGATATTCTTTGTAAGTATCAGTTATAAATATAAATTAGTTGATGTTGAAAAATAATATCTCTCAAAAAAATTTAGTCAAGCTTAGTTATATTGATTTTCAAACTTAATATTTAATTGATTTATAAGTTGACAGAATAATGCAGAAGTTTGATTACTAATATAGTTATTAGTAAGAATATAATATTATATATCAACTAAAAATGATAGATAAGTAAAAATATATATATTAATTAATCTATACTAGTTATTCTTCTCTAAAATTCTCTCTAATAAATTTATCAGATTATTTACAGTAGATAAAGAGAGTGTGTTTTCAGTTAGTATAGAATTATACTCTATATTATCATGAAATTTCTTGAAAAATATCTGAAGCTGAGCATCATTAATTTTATTCACATGAATTTTCTCATGAATTGAAGCTGATATATTATCATCACTACTCAGATCTATAATAATTAACTGTTACAGCACTCATATTTGATTAAAATATTGAATCTTCATCTTCAAGTTCTTCACTCTCACTGTAAATATATTTAAAGAGTTAAATATAGATTTTTTTAACAGTAAAAGTAGATCTCAAGATGAGATATAATCATTCTTCAGTAGACTTTTAATAATGAAGAAAATCTCTAGCTTAGTAACAGCACTTGTATATTCTTCAGTAAGTGAATGATCAAAGATAGACTCTAGAATTTATTATAGCTGATGAATTCATGTATTAAATAGACAAATTTAATCAAATATAAAATAGATATCTTTTGTTAAATTTTTATAGCATTTCATCTTCAGCTTACAGCTGTTATTAAGATGTTTCATATCTAAATCAATTACTTTAAAAAAACTGAGTTTTTCAGATCAGTTGATAAAATCTGCAGTCATAATCACTCAATACAAAGAGAAGATTTTAGTAGATTGAAATATTCAGTAGTAATGAAGCATCTCTGAAGTATAGTTATATTAATGAGTATCAATGAAGAAAATGATCAGAGATGAAATGAAGTGTTCAAGAAGTTCAATATTATCATATTTAACAGTGTATCATATGTGAATGAATAACTCACATTCTCAGAGAAGACAACACATGATACAGAATTCAATATCTTGAATAGATTCAGAGATTTAATAATTAATTTCTGCTCAGATATTAAGAGTAAATACACTGAAATATATATTTTCAATAAGCTGAAGATACTGTGAAGAACTAAGCTACTGTATAACAGTATCAATATCTTCTGAGCACTTATAATTAATAACTGAATAATCTCAACATTGTATAGCAGTATAAAATAATGAAAGACTTCATACTGCAAAGCTTTGAGAAATCATCAGTTTAAGAAGATGATATTTAAGATTGACAGATATTATTAAATTTCAATTTCAATAAGTCAGATCAGACTGAATACAGTGATGAGTCTCTTCAGAGAAGTTATCTGATTGAAAATATATACAGATAATAGTTGAGAGTAGATTTATTTGAATATGAAATCATTCAGAAATGAGATGAAGTCAGTTGTATTATTCAAATATATCTGAGAATTTTGACTGCTCAGTTTTGACTGATTATATAAACTTTATAGTTAAAGCATCTTCATACACTGAAAAGAGTCAGATTGAAAAAGCTGTATAATTCTTTGATAAATCAAGATGATCATTAAATATTTTCTTATGAACTTTCATAGTTTCTTGAAGAGTACTCTCATCTTTAAAAATAGCTTCTAGCTGTTGAAAATATGTTCTATATACAGAAATTGTATTAAGAACAGATATTTGAGATAGTAAATTATTTATAGTGCTGAAAACACTTTTAACTCTCTCATTATAAATATTTTAAACAGCATCTGAAATAAGATATAATATTATTTTCTTTCAAAATTTATGATTATTGTCTATTATATCAGAAGCATTAATAATTTCATCAAAAATCAGAGATGTTGTGAATTCATACATAATCTGAGTCAGATCAGATTCTGAAATCTCTGAAGAAATAATTATAACAGCAGTAGTCACTGCAGTCATGTAATTTTTATACTCAATTATCTCATCTTATACAGTCTTTTTAAAGTTCATATTATTATAGACTATAACAGCTTGAGAATCATTGACAAGCTCTCAAAGTTTAATCTATTAGTATAAATTAGTTAAGTGATTGACTCAGAAGTTGATAGAAGTTTAAATAATATATTAGAAAATGACAGATATTAACAGTTCTTACTAGAAGTTTGAAGAGTTAGATAGAAATATTAATAGATTATAAATATCAGTTTATATCTTCTTCTATCTAGTAATTTTTATTATTAATCTATTTCTTATTATATAGCTGTGACAGAGTTTAAAGTCAGAAATGATTTCTATTATTTATTATTTCACTTCAGAATCATAAAAATAGATAGAGAGAATAGAGCTGAAGAAGTTCAAGTTTTTCAGAGAATAGAAATGATATATAATACTCATAATAATAAACAGCTGTTTAATAGCTGTTGTATTATCTAAATTTTATTTATAGCTCTTTTAACTAATACATTTATTCTTTAGAACAGATGTAAGTAGACTAAATCAGATTGATATATATTTTCAGATAGTCTGAAAAGCAGTCTGAAAATCAAGATTATTCAGATTGAAATTATAATTGAATTTTGTGAAGAATGAAGTGTTGATAAGAGATTTCAACTTCAGTTTAAGTGAACTGATATAACATTTATTATTATTGAATACTTCAGCTTTGAAAAGTGCTGAATATAGTATCTTTCATCATCTTATAGATGTATTATATTATCAATGAGTTAAGATATCTGAGCTATACAGTCAGATATCTATAAATATCTCTATTTCTCAGCTGTTTTATTACAATATTCTGATAATATAAGATAATTTTAAAACTGTCTTCTGTTGATTATAAGATATAGAAGATAGATACTGTGAGTCACAGTAATAAGAGATTGATGAATAAGCTTATAAGAAATTGAAATTAATTGAGTCAAATTTCAAAGAAGTATCAATAGATTCAAGATCTGTTAAATCACTATCTAATATTTTATATTTATTATCTAGATTGTCAACAGAGTCTGAAGTTTATTAAGATATTTAGAGATTATTTAATAAAGAGTAATAGTTAAAATATGTCTGAACTTGATTATATTGAGATTCAAAGAATATATTATCTTTGATTGATAATTGTAACATGATAAGAATAGATGACAGTTTGAAAAATATCAGAGATGATAGTGAGATGATTGAGAATTCAAAAAATAGTAATTTGATGATGATTGAATATATATTTAAGATAGATGTATGATATTGAAATTGATTGACTATTTTATATAAGTAGAGTTGATCTTTCATATAAGATAAAATCATTTCTTCTCAGACTCTTTACAAGATATTATATTGTAAGTATATGAGAAGTTACTGATTAATTCAGATGTTAGCAGCACTTGATAGATGACTAAAGAAGTTTAGTTGCTCACACTAATCTGAAAATATCAAGAGAGAGGCTGAGCATGCTGAGATAAGATATATTGATGTTGTTGTTTACGTTCCGACCTTTTCCTTTTCCTTCTCTTCTTCAGTTTTGTATCTTAGTTCAATGGACTCTTTTTGCTTGCTCAGCGAATATATTTGCCACTGTGCCACCGGATCCTTGGTCGTGAAATGAGGTTAGGTCGATAACGGCCTAAAGTACTCCGTACGGAGTACAGGAAGAGATAGGACAAGTACCGAGGGAGCGCTGTTCCATTCTATGTCAACAACCACCTATGTCCTGATTCGTATTCGCGGCGCAGAGATGAGATCCAGATTCTGATTCTTCTATGTTGGGAGATTGCTGTTCTTGCTTTGCGCGGTGTCATGTTCACTGATTGATTTATGCATTCCTTTTCTCTATTGAATAGATTGCCAACTAGAATACACTCCTTGATCATACTGAATCTCTTGTTCTTGAGCGGTTCTCCTGCTCCTGTCCTCGTGCCGCCAAAAGCGCACAACCCCGTATTCCACTTCAATAGAAGCAGTGAAAAAGAAAGAACTGAGTTAAAGAATTAGCTAATAAGATAAAAAAAAGAAAGGACTAAAGCTATATATAGTCTCACAGCAGGTCCTTTCTATAATCATTCTCCACGTGACCGCCGAGTAGCAACCGCCTCATTGTTACGAGTGCGGGGAGCGAACCGGCAACATTCTAATTCCAAAACTATTAAGGAGTAGTTACGCTCGCTGCCTGCTGCAAACAACCACCGCAAACGAAGGAGAATCACAATTATACGGCCGAGGAGGAATCAAGACATCTGATCTGGCCCAAAGGTACCCACCAATGGACAGTAATGCAGCCGTGCATAATCCCAACTATGAAACCTTCCGGGAATACGTCTCGCAGGCTCTTATTCACAGAGATGCAAGAAACCCTCCAAAGACTCCGTTGCGGCGGAAAAAGAAAGTGTCTGCGCAACCTAGTGATTCAGAGACGCCGCCCTCGATCGAACCCGAAGCCAATGATCCAGAAGAGCTCGCAGAATTCATTGATGTATGCGCCCATTTTCCAACACGACATACGTCCCTGAACAACCTTAACTTGGCAACCTAGTAGTATATCGCAGGAGAAACATTCAACTCTCTGCCAGAGGAAGTCCAATCACTCTCCTATGCGACAGTTCAAAGCAACAGTGGTCTTGCGGACAAATATGTTGACCCACTACCACGCTCAACGCTCGACAGCTTAACAGCAACGGTGCCGTTATCAGTATCTGAATCGCTCTCCGTCTACGGCCTGATACCAGATCCATCTGACTTCCCAACATTCTTGAACCCCATTCTTACTGGGTATATCGCTGCTGCGCAGGCCGGGCCGCCCAACTGGTCCAGTACGCGGGCATCGGCATGCGAAATATGCGAACGCGATTGGATCCCATTAACGTACCACCATCTAATACCGCGCGAGGTACATGCCAAGGTGCTCAAGAGGAAGTGGCATGAGGAATGGATGTTGAATAGCGTCGCGTGGCTTTGCAGAGCCTGTCATTCCTTCGTTCATAAGATGGCTTCGAATGAAGAGCTGGCAAAGGAGTGGTATACTGTGGAGCGGATTGTGCAAAGGGAGGATGTCCAGGACTGGGCAAAATGGGTGGCTAGAATCCGGTGGAAAGCAAAATGAGCAATGAGGTTTTATGCATCTATTGCTATATCCTGTCCTTTGTGAAGCCTGCTCCATCCGACTTTACTTTGTTACACTCAAACATGTTTTGGGTTTCTTTGCCATATGATATGACTATATCTGCTAGTTATATGGGCTCCTTTTCCCTCCGCAGTGGAATATGGCACTTTTGTTTGAGCAAAAGTGATTATCAATTCAAATATTCTATTCAAGGGGACAGCACATCTTGTTTATTGCATGAGTTGAGTTAAAGAGAGTTGCTACTTCTTTTCTGATGCACTCATCACATCTCTTTTAATCCGTCTTTCCTTTCAAACACTGGATATTGAAAGCTCTATTAGCAGATGATGGCACTTATTGCTATAAGCAAGTGAATGATTGCAAATCACACCTTGATTTTCATTCAGCCTGTGACATGCTTTGAATACTTCTCCTTGTTCACTGACTGTGTCAATGCCACCTGGGAGTGAATAACACTGACCAATTGTCCTACATTTCAACAACCATCTGTGAGCTTCTCAATCAATGGATTTACTCCTATTCATGACATTGAGAAACTACCAATTGGGCCAATTTTGGAATTCACTTCACCCTCTTTTCTTCTCTGCTCTCGCCGTCTCTATTATCGTCCTTCGTTTCTTCATTATTCTATAATTTACGTTCAAACCTCGCCGCCTCTTTTTTAAAACTCTCCAGGTATTCATTTGCTTGTTTCCTAAAGGCAAAAATTGGCTAGCATAACAACACTCTATCCCATTGCAGGCTGCAGACTGCCTCCCTGTACATGCCTGAGATCTCTGCCTCTGTGCGAGCACCAGGTGGTCGGCCTGTGAGAACGCGTCTTTGACCACATCGACATATCTACTTGATCCTTGTGGCTGCCATACGACTTCGGTAGAGCCTGCTGTTCCTCTTCGGACCTGTGAAAAATGGATGATAATTGCGTGAGTTGATACACATCCAGCCTACCTGCTGGCTTGCACTGTCCCCCTTCATCATTCCTAGAGATCTAACTGAGGAGACATCCTTTCTCTGAAATTAGAACACCCTGTTCATCAAAGTCTACCTTTCGCATGCCAACCGTGTCATCTCAGGCTACATCGCAGAGGAGAGATTTGACAAGATACGGCGAGCAAAGATTGAAATGCAAATCCTAGCCGAAATTGAGAAATCAATGTTTCCTATGGCACTACGTATCGCCTGGGTTTCTATGGTATGTGCCGTGGTCTGGAGAAGTGCTACTGAGAGGCACCATTTCCTCTCCTATAACCCCTTAGATTTACGCTGACAATTTTGGAAGGTCGTTCATACCAACACGTTTGACATATATTGGCTTGGCCAGCAAGACCTACACAAGCTGCCCAAAAATGCTATAAGACGTATTGAGCCTAATATGTCTCTTGCCGACACACTTATATCACCATCACCTTCGCCTTCTTCGTCGTCATCTCGAGAAACCTCTCCTTTACATTCCGGAGAGGGATTTGCAGCGTTATCCGATTCAGAGACATCTCTAGGGAACGACGCAGCCAATCAAAAACTCCAAGATCCAGAAGCTCCTGCAACCACACCAACGGAACCTACGACTTCTAAAAGGAAAGGAACTAACACTGCAGCAAAGAAGCCGGCCGGCGTCCGCAAGCCCCGTGCGCCTCCAAAGAAAAAGTTATCTCCAGCGGCAGTAGAAGAATTAGAAAAACCAACCAACCTCACCCCGCCAGAGGAAGAGAAAATCGACAGCAAATCTATCCCCATAAACCAAGACGCCCTTGGTTCTGCTCAGAAAGTCACGCCATCCACTTCAGAAAACGCATTAGACGTTTCTGAAACCGCCGCTCCAGCAGGGGTTCTAAAGAACGGTCAGACCGCGAGCACAAGAGGCAGAGGCGGAAAGCAAAAGAACGTGCGTTTTGATCTCCCCGATGATTGAGTATAGAATATAGAATTCCATGACGACGCCCGGAAATGTTAACACTAAATTCTTCGCGAAATCACACAGACGCCACGCCAAACTGTAGCCTCTAAGGCACCGGCTGGACCACCGGGATTGGGGAAGGGCAGGGGGAAGGGGAAGGGCAAACACCCTTAGTACAGAATTCTTTATTTTGCAGAGCCGGATGTGTAGGTATATAGTGGAATGTGGAATTTCTATGAGTATGTGCTGGCTTTGGAGAGAGAGCAATAATAAGTAACTAGCGGGGTAATCAAGCGCTGCTAAAATTCTGTGTGGAAGCAATAGAAAGAAATGTTTGTTTTATTAGTTTGATCACCTTAGAATTTTCTTGTTCTGTTTACCATGCATCCATGCGTGCTCCTTCTTTCTTCCTTTGTTGGGTTTGTAATTTATTTAGTTGGGTTTGCGAATTTTTGATTGAGCAGGATAAAGCGGGGTAGTTTGATATGAGCAATGTATAGACATAGCAAGCAGCTTTGCAGGTTTCCTTTAAACTATTAAGCCAACTTTGGCTTGCTCATTTTGCTTTACCCCTTTTTGCTCCACTCCCTTTCGGCATTTATTTCAAATCGCATTCAGGAACAACCAGGACTTGGCTTGAACGGAAATGTTTAAACTAACTTGTGCCTACTCCCTTTCGAAAGTTTGCATAGCTCGATATTTACTTTGTTTTTTAAACCTCTCTATCACCGGAGCATCTTGTCTCCAGAGTAATAGATAGGCAAATAACTTAAAGAAGCCTGCCAACATTCAAAGTCTTGCAATATAGTAGAACCCCGTTCTTTTTATTTTATACTGATTAAATCCTATAGATATCTATCCAGCGGATCCCCAGCCCATCTATCATCCTTATACACATATATCAACGGTCCTAGCCAGTTAAGAAAATCAAAAATACCTATCGCCCATTTTTAGATGTCAAATAATATATGCAAATGCAACGCGATGCAAAACAAACAGAAACACCGGCCTGGCAATACTGGTGATAGTAAAGGATACAACGGGGCTGGGGTTGGAGAGGGGAGTTGGATCGATGTACAGAGGTTTTAGAGGGGTAGAAAAAGTGCGAAAGTATTGAAGGAAGGTTCATCGGCGAATGACGGATGAATATTCCTAGCTCCCTAAACAAGAGCGATATCGAGTTCATATAAGACAGAAATAGAAGCAGAATGAAGTGAGATATCGTACAAAAAGGTTATTAAAAAGAAAAGTCGAGAAGCGACGCACGTCGGAGTTCTGGTTCGTGTCAGAAATAGGTGAGCGAAAAGGGAGTTCATTCATTTTTCCCGTTTATGTATATCATAGGGTTCGCTTTTCGGACTTTTCTTCGTAGCATTGAACATGGTCGCCGACTCTAAAGTCGTTCCAGTTCTCAAAGGCAATACCGCATTCAGTGCCCTTGCGCATCTCTGTGACGTCCTTCTTGACGTTCTTGAGAGACGTGATTGTACCTAGCAGGAAAAGAGAATTAGCATCAGATGTATCAAGTCAGTGTTCCAATAGCCGCTTTATAATGGATACGGAAAAAAGTTGCAGGAAGGAGAAGTAGAGCAATTAAAACTAACCATCGTAAATGACTTCCTTGTCACGAAGAACCCGCGCTTTATGTGAGCGGCTAATCATGCCGTTCCGAACTTTGGAGCCCGCAATGGCAATCTTCGTGCGACCCTTCCCGGATATTTCGAAAATTTGGCCGATCTCAGCCTCTCCGGTGACGTGTTGGGTGGTGATGGGCGGCAGATGCTCGCTAAGTTTCTCTTTGACATCATCAATTAACTCATAAATGATGTTGTGGTTCATGATTTTGACCCCCTCAGACTCTGCCATTCGAGCCATTGATGGGTCCACAGGCATGTTGAAAGTGATGATGTGACCATTCGCAACAGCGGCATGTTGGATGTCAAATTCGCTAATCGGGCCTACACCAGACCGTAGGATGCGGGCGTATACCTCGCTGTTGCCAAGCGCAGAGACTGAGTTGACCACTGCCTCGGCGGACCCTGATACATCGGCTTTGATAAGGAAAGGTACGCCCTTTGGACCAGAATCAACATCAGCGGCGACTTGGGCGTCCTCCTCAGCTTGCAGCTCCTGCCGCCGTCTTTCAAGATCTGCTTTTTTGGCTTTGTTAATCGCACCAATGTCTTCGCTCAGTTTCTTTGTTTCGACTTTGCTCAATCTGTACTCAATGACGGACTTGGCATGTTGCTCGCTTCTCGCTTCAAGAACCTCACTTCCAGCTTGAGGTTGCTCCTTCCAACCGTCAACCTCCACTGGAGTGCCGGGGAGAGCTTCACTGATAACCACTCCGGCTTCATTTTTCAAAGTACGGACTTTAGCCCAGGTAGTGCCTGCGACAATGACATCACCAGGTCTTAGAGTTCCCCTTTTTACGAGAAGAGTAGCCACACGGCCACCTTTCCTTGTGGTTGCTTCGATAACCCAACCTTCAGCATTGCCATCTCTCTCAGCCCTGTGATCAAGCATTTCTGACAGTGTTACCGTAGCTTCTTCCAGGTCAATCATGCCTTTCCCAGTTTTCCCACTAACACATATGGCTTGGACATCACCACCAATATCTTCAACATGAACGTTGTGGCGAGCAAGATCTTGTTTCACTCTTTCGACGTTGATGTCCGGCTTATCGACTTTATTAATGGCAACAATGATGGGAACGTTGGCCTCCTTGGCATGCTTGATAGCTTCGATGGTCTGAGGCTTAACACTGTCATCGGCAGCAACAACAAGGATGACAATGTCTGTTACATTCGCACCCCGTCGACGCATATCGAGAAAAGCGGCGTGCCCTGGTGTGTCCAAAAACGTAATAACTTTGCCGGATGGCATAGTCACAGAGAACGCGCCAATATGCTGGGTGATCCCTCCATGCTCAGTTGCTACCACGGACGACTTGCGAAGCCAATCTAAAAGGGTAGTTTTGCCATGGTCAACATGGCCCATAATAGTGACAACTGGAGGTCGCGGTAATAGATTCGTAGTATCCTGCGGCGGTGGGGCAGCTACCAGATCATCACCAGCATCCTCAATTATAGGAGTGAAATTATATTCCGAGGCAATTAATCCGGCCGTTTCAGCATCCAAGATATGGCTATATGTTGCTTCTTCGAATCCGAAATCCGCCAAGCGCGCCAAGAAATCGGCTGGTCGGACACCCAACGTATCAGCAAGGTTACCTACTGTTATAAACTCGGGTAGATATATCGGTGAAGAGGCTTCCATTGCCCTTTTAGCTTGTCTTGATTCTTGCTTTTTTCGTTCCTTGAGTCGACGGCGCTCCGCACGCTCGACTTCACGGTTGTAGTCCGCTTCGTTTGAAGTACGTATGACTGGCTCGTCACCGTCATCATTGTCTTGGTCTCTCTTTCTCCCTTTCTTCTTGATTTTCTTCGACCTCGTGTCTACACTCGCTTCTGCAACCGCCTGTGGATCAACTTTCAACGCAAGAACCTCATCTACCTCCGGCTTCTGAGGTTCTTTGGGGGCGGATGATTTGGAAAGTTGAGATGCTATATATTCCTCTTTCTGCTGCTGTTCTTGAGACCATTTTCCCTTTCGGAACCCCGAGAAAGTATCGAATGTATTATTGGACGTCGTCATAGTACTTGTTTCATCTCCCTGAGAAGCAGACATGCCAACTTTGCGTATTATCGGTGACTCACGCGCTTGATCATCGGCCGTAGATGCGAAAGAAGGCGCTTGGTTTCCTGGCGTTCCGCACCTAGGACAAACCTTACTAGGCGCGGGGTTGACATTCCTGCACACTCGACAATCCCAACTCCTTCCTCGATGATCAGGCAAGGGTCGAGCGGGGTTCTCACCGCTTGCTTCAACTCTGGTAATGCGGAAGGAATTCGGGGGCCGTTCGGCTGGATTTCGTCTCGGAATGTTTTGTCGGCGTTCTTCCCCTCTGTGACCGGAATTTTCTGCATGAGTAGGTCCCGATGAGTCGCGCCCGAAATTGCCATAACGGATCCTAAATTGCGCGGGGTTAGGTGTAGATGTGGGTGCGGATGTGGGCGTAGGTTTGGATGAGGTCGGTTGGGGTGTATCTTGTTTTTGCGCTTCTCTCTTTTGCCTCAATGCATCGCGCTGTTTGATTTCTTCCGCAGTGAGTTTATTCTCTCTCGGATTCGAAGAAGCACTGAACCCTCCACCGAAGCCCCCGCCGAACCCTCCGCTGAACCCTCCAGCAGCTCCCGGGCGGCCAAATGCCGGCTTCGCTGCTTGCACTGGTCGGGAAGGTGGGCTATCATCATACTGCTCTGCGACAGCCGCTGCGGCGGCTGGGGGCCTAGGCAAACTCGATGTCGAGTTGAATTGTCTTCGTGATACCCAGTGAACGCTGGTCGTTGCGAGGGAAGGGGTTGGTCTCTGCCAGACAGAACAGATGTGACAACTGTCCAGGCATCGCGAAACCTTTTACCACACCAGATTAGTCAATTGGAAAATCATTTAATGGAAGATCCGTCGTCATACCTTCAAAATAGATCGCCTAGCCATCCTGAGCTAACAAGGGTTGACTCGAAGCTGATTTCCATCGCATCCGAGTGTCGAAAGTTGGTTCCTTGAATCTTGACGCGGGAAATTTTTAGGGTGATCGGATTACGTCAGGAATGTCGGACCGGGGATAAAGATAAATCCGATATCAATTCACGTGACTTGCGTTTCACCGCATTTGGCCGGAATATTTATTAAAACGCGGCTGACTAACTGTATTTTACTCCAGTACTGTATTATATAAGGGCTATTACCTGATTTTATTGGGTACTAGGAACAAAAGTACTCTAGCGCGTCCTCGTTTATCTGGTCGGCGATTTGGCCAGAATCCTCGGTGCGATCACGTCTTTTAGAGTTTGCGGAGAGCGCCGATAAGAAAGATTGCCAGCTTCGTATTTTTTCGTTTTTTGCGAATTCAAATTCTTCATCTCCAGCGAGTTTGTATAATTGTTTGAGGTGCCTATATTGCAGTTGCAGTCACCTTGTATCTGTTTTCATTTTGAGGAGTGTTTTCTTGGCGGTGTTGCTCTCGCAATTGGCTCAGTCACACGGGGAACTGTCGCTATCAAAAAATATCCAAAACCACCCACGGAGATTTGGCAGAGATGGCAGCCAACGAAATTGAAAGCGAAGGTGCTTTGAGAACAGTTAAAGATCTCTCTGCGGGTGCTGCTGGCGGTATTGCGCAGGTTCTTCTCGGTAAGTGCTATTCCAATAACCTTCTTTTCTACGGAGTACTGCTCTTCATATCGCGGAGTCATCGTCACTGTGGGGCGCTTCTTCCCTCTTCTTTTTTATAAACAACAGCATAAGGAAAGGCTAAATTCGCTCCATGGCTTTCAATTACTTCTCCATTGGAAAAACTTATCAATCTTATTCGTATGCTAACTCGTTGTCGATCACAGGTCAACCATTTGGTAGGTCCTCTACTCCGCCCTGGATAAGTACCAAATTAACCCCCGCACAGATATTATCAAGGTCCGACTCCAAACCACAACAAACTACGCAAATGCTTTAGATTGTGCCACAAAGATTTTGAAGAATGAGGGTCCGTTGGCATTTTATAAGGGAACGTTAACGCCATTGGTGGGAATTGGTGCCTGTGTAAGCCTCCCCACCCATCTTGCCATTTCCATATCGAAGATTCTCGGCTCTTGTATACGAGCCAGCTGTGCGCCGCAACCAAGTTCTCCAATCCGCCTAGATGGAATATCTGGCACAATGGGGGGTTGGTCACTTAGCAGGGCTAACTCGCGGTTACAACGTACTAGGTCAGTGTCCAATTTGGAGCTTTCCACGAAGCACGCCGAAGACTCGAAGAATTCAACGCCAAAAAGAACCCCCTTAATACATCCCTTTCTTACACCCAATACTACTTGGCTGGTGCCTTCGCCGGCATTACCAATTCCGTCATATCTGGGCCTATCGAGCATGTCCGCATTCGGCTACAAACACAACCACACGGCGCCCAGCGGCTATACAACGGGCCAATCGACTGCGTCCGCAAGCTTTCCGCCCATGAAGGCGTCCTGAAGGGAATTTACAGAGGAGGTCTCGTAACTGTATTCCGAGAAGCACAAGCCTACGGCGTTTGGTTCCTCAGTTTCGAATATCTCATGAACTGGGAGGCTAAGCGCAGCAACGTTAAACGAGGGGATATTTCGGCCGTGAAAGTGGCCGCCTACGGAGGGCTTGCGGGTGAAGCCCTCTGGTTGGCAAGTTACCCTCTAGATGTTATTAAGAGTAAAATGCAGAGCGATGGATTTGGAGCCCAACAGAAATTTGCAGGAACGATCGATTGTTTCAAGAAGACCTTTGCGGCTGAGGGATTGGGCGGGTTCTGGAAGGGAATTGGACCAACATTGCTCAGAGCGATGCCAGTTTCTGCTGGAACATTCGCAGTGTGAGTGATTTATTCCCTTATTCCTAACACTTAATAAGTCTTTGCGCCCCTAACAGCCATGATTTAGTGTGGAACTTGCCATGAGAGCTCTTGGATAAACAGAGTTTCCGGCTGCTTTGATTCATTCTAGATATACCCAACCCACAGCCATAAAATTATCGGTACACTGTCACTCTGTTGCTCATATAGATTTTGTCTTTTTGGATTTGGACCTCTGCCCAGCCTTCAGATTGTCGCCGCACTGTATGATATACCCTCCCACTTTATTTGCTTTCAATGCAAATACACCTGCCTCGTGGATTTTACTTCGAGAAAAACTTGAGATTTCCCCCCAATCTATACACAAATATTTTTCAATGCCTACGTGTGATATCCAAGAAATTTCATTGTTATTTCCTGACCAGGCGCCTACGTTTTCATTCCAGTGTTTCAACGTTAATTGTGTATTTGGAGCTATCTAAGACATACAAAATGCTTTTGGACTGGGAAATTATGAGGCCTAAACTTCGAGACATCCGGAATTAGAACTCGACCATGCTAAATCCCAGGAGAACAATCCACTTGAGCTCGATAGGCTTCCGTTCAATGCAAGCAATATTACGGATCTCATGGTCGTATGGATCAGAAAATGGAACGTTCTTTTGAATTTCAGAATATCTTCTCTCATAATGAACACGGTAAAGCGAAATTTTTGATCGAAACATCATCCGGCAGCAACATGCTTATCAAGACGGACCAACCTCCCAGCTAACCCTTACAAGAGAATGACAAGCCACACAAGCACCCAGATTCAAATCCTCCCCCCCGAAGAATTCCTCGCGCAAATGTCCTCGAACAAACATAGCTCACTTATCCTCCTTCGTGAAGCCGCACGGCGCACCGCCAGCAGCTGCCTTCTCATCATAAAAGACAATCTCATAAAGATGGCCATCCGGATCCTCCATACTCTTCGAGTACATCGCTGGACCAGCACATTCCTCCGGAATCATAACGGGGCCCGGCGTCCCGCCAGCCTCCAGCCCCTTCTGGATCAAGGAGTCGACTTCCTCCCTTGAATTGACCGAGATGGTCACGATGACCTCGTGCGCGGCCTTGGTGGAGGTGACCTCGCGGCCGGCGGGGAGGAATTTGCCAAAGACGGAGTGCGTGCCGTAGAAGATGCCGAAGGAGTCGTCGTATTTGAGGTGCAGGGTTGTTTCTGCGTCGTAGCAGGCTTGGACCTTGAAGCCGAGGGCGGCGCCGAAGCGTTTTGCGGCGTTGATGTCTGCGGTGGCGAGACTGATTGTGAAGGTCATCTTTGGGGGAGCCATTGCTTGAGAGATATGGGTTGGTAGAAGGCCTGGTGAGAAGGTTGGTTGACACACACGTAGCCAAATAGTTCAGGATATAAATATGGATATTTTGTTGGTTTCTGGGACTCTCTCAATCTTGATGATAGACTCTTTCTTTCTTTCCCTCGACCTCAACTTCCCCATGCCATCCACCCTCCTTAAATACTCCAATCCAGCAAGGATCTCACCATCCTCCTTGCCGCCTGGATGGTCCTGCAACACATCCTTCGGCTCATTACAATGCCCCGAACCCGACTCCTGCGCTCTCCCCAGCCCGTCAAAAGACATTGACAGGGCCCCGTCCTCAGGCAGCAACGCGCCCTCGTCCCCAGGCCGTCGAATAAGAGCATTCAGAACATCTGTGGCCTCGTGTAAGTCGTCTCGGCGCGTCCTCCCCCTCCCTTGGCAGAACGCGCCAAGTACGCGTGGGCACGGGATCAGCGAATTCAATTAAGCCCGATCGAGCTGAGGCGGCAGGCAGCAACACGGCAAGTTGATGGAGAGCTTGGGGATATCTACGGAATATCTGGGATTGAGATTGGATCCGGAATCTTTTTTTTTTCCATCAGAAGTAATGTAATGGGGCACCTGCTACGTCCGTAGGGGTTCTTGGCCTGCGTCTCTTGGAGGATATCTTGGAAATAAAGTTGAGCAGCATACGAGCACACAAAGGGGGACCTGGTTTGTATGTTTCGCTCGGTAACAAGGCATCCACAGGTTCTCATGTCTTGCCAACTGATCTTGAGCGGACCGGTTGTATAGAAAACCACACCCGTGGACCCATGTCTGTATTGTCTTTGGAAGGCGAAAAGGAGTTAGAGGCGGTGATAAATTCATAGATAAAATTAAGAAAAAGCAGAATCAAAATCCTTGACATGATAAAAAATTCCTATTTATACATAATCTTTTTTCTACAGTAGAAACCATGAACGACCAGACCAGAAGCATTGCCAAAAATAAAAACAAGTTAAAAAACAAGCAAGAAGAGATGGGAAGAATACAAACAACACAACACCAACCCCATCACCCTATCCTCCTCATCCAATTATTGATCCGCTCCCGCCTCCGCAACCTCTGCCTTCTTCGGCTTCCAATCCTCCAATATTTCATTCACAGGATACCTAACCTTCCCCTCCGCGGCCTCCTGCAATCTAACCCGCTGCCCATCCTCCCCGGCCCTACCCAAAACCCCCGCAATAACCGCCACAGACCGCAAACTGTCATCATTCGCCGGGATCGGATACGTAACATGCGTCGGATTCGCATCGGTATCGATAATCCCAATCGTCGGGATCGTATGCAGGCCACACTCATGCAGCAACGGCCGGTTCTCCAGCGGATTCAAACACACGACCAGGTCCGGCTTGAGCGCGGGCAGCGTCTCCAGCTGCGCCTCGTAGCCCGGCAGCGGCTCGTCAAAGGCATTGACCACCCGCTTCTCGCAGTGGCCCAGGATCTGCTCGCTGTTCGTCAGGCTGCCGGGGATCCAGCGCTGGAAGACGTGGCAGCCCTTGGCGCGCTCGGCGGCGCCGACCACGATGCGGCGCTGGCCCTTGCGCGTGCCGACGAAGAGGATCAGCCCGCCGTGCCGGGCGACTTCGCGCACGACCTTGGCCGCCCGCCGCAGGTAGGCGGCCGTCACGTCCAGGGAGATGATGTGCACGCCCTGGCGGATGCCGAAGATGTATTCTGCGTTCGCCGGGTTCCAGAGCGAGGTGGCGTGGCCGAGGTGGGTTTGCGAGGCGAGGAGGAGGTCGAGGGTTATGTCTTCGACGCGCGGGGGGTTTGCGATGAGGCTTTCTGGTCTGTAGAGGTCTTTGACGACGGTGCCGAGTTTGTGGAATTTTTCGGAGGCTTTTGGGGAGGGTGCGCTGAGTTAGTAAAACCCCGGATTGTAGTTAGATTAGGGATAGGGAGAGGATTGGGGTTTTGTTTATTTTTTGGTTGTACACGTACATGGCTGTACTATCTTTGATGGCCGTGACGATGATTGAGGAGATGATGTATGTGCGGGAGCAGCTGGTGTTAATCCCGATGCTTCAGCGATCTGTTGCGGGTTTTCAACCGGGTCACCACCACCAGTCCGGGGAGCGGCATTTTCCTCTGCCTGTCCCGAGAGTGATGAGTTTGCGTTCCCATCCAGCACAATAGTTGGAGCAGAGCCTGTCGGACCCGTAGCAGTCCGCTGGGCAATTGACGGAGGAGGAGGAGGAGTCTGGTCCGAATCCGTCGCGAAGAAGCGGCCGCACGCCGTCGTCCGGGGCGAGGAAGACCTCAGCAGCGCCAGGCCTGTTGACAAGCAATTGTTAGCACTGGAAATGGTAAAATACACAGGTATGGGGTTAATGCGAGACACCTACTCTGCCGTCCGAAAACCCGTCGTATTATCATGGCGTGGAGATGTGGTGGCAGACTGTTCGATGGGCAGCGAATTTATTAACCTTCTCGGAACGGAGATTTGGAGATAGAAATTGTATGGGGCCAGCAACTTTTGCACGCTAAACTACTTTTGGAAATACAGGTTGAGCCCCAAACCACCATAACGAGATCATGAAGAGCATCAACATTTCCTTTCTTTATGTTTCATTTTTCGGTTTACATCTCACAACAGATAGGATCTACGGAGAAATTATCTCGAGGGATTGAATCGGGATGAGTGCGAATCGATCAACTGGTCCAATTTTCGATATGAAATCATTATAAGATATGGTATTATTCAACACCGAAATCATAGAAACACACATAGGGAAACAGTTGACACGACAATCGAACTGCTTCAGGATGCAGGGGAAAAAAAACAAAGGTGAGATGAAAGATGGAAATCGTCATCGCATGGTCGTAATATCCGGTAAACCCATACATGAAACAAAAGGGCAAATAACAAAAATAAGAAAGCGACCAAAGGAAAACAGGAGAAAAAATTACACAATAGACGAAAGGTAAAGACGCCAACGAAACATGATGCACAAATGTCAACAGACACAATTCTCTCAGATTAACGGATCAACACACCCCCTTCCTTGCTCACTTCTTCCCGAAAAGCGAGCCAGCCGCAGACCCAAGGAAATTCGAGCCGGAGCCCCCACCAAACTGGCTTCCGCCATACCCGCTGCCGCCGTGATGGCTGCTGCCGTGGTGGCTACTACCGTGATGACTGCTTCCATGGTGATGTCCGTCATTCTTCTTCTTCTTCTTGTCCTTGAGCTTGTCCTCGGCAATGCTGCCTATGATGGCTCCGCCGATTGTGCCAAGGATGCCGTGGTTGGCCTTGTGGCCCATGAAGCCACCTGCTAGACCACCGGTCAGGGCGCCGCCGAGACCACGCTCGCCGTCCTGAGCGCCGCCTGGGGCAGCACCGTCTTGTGGGTGTTGTGGTTGTGGTGCGCTGGAGGATATGTTAGATTTTGCTTCTTTGGTGTTTGGGGGGGTACAAGGGCGCCAAGAGGGAAGGGGGGTTGGGAGTTAAGGACTTACCCTGGTTGGCCGTATTGTGGTTGTTGATAAGGCTGCTGGTTGGGATCGTATGGCTGCTGTTGCTGCTGCGGCTGGCCGTAGTATCCCTGCTGTTCGGCGCCATATTGCTGTGGGGGCTGTTGGCCATAGGCAGGCTGGCCGTAGCCTTGTTGTGGAGGATATTGGCCCTGGTTATACGGGTCTTGTTGTGGTTGACCGTAGCCTTGCTGAGGGGGGTAGCCTCCTTGGCCATAGTAGTTTGGGTTCTGGTTATCGTAGGGACCGGACATGATGATGGATAGAAAGGGTTGGAGGTCGGAAATATCAGAAGTGGGATGATCAGATGATTATCTGCGGATCGTAAACACAGAGCGAGAAAGTATTCACAGGAGCGAGGGCGGGACTTTATATATATATATGGGGTATCTCAACGGATATCTGGCAAGACGGATATGCTGTGGAAGGACGATGTGAAAAGATGGTGAAATGGTGAAGAGAAAACAGCGGCAGTCCTGCTCTTTTATACGCATCTGGAATACAACCACATCGCCCGTCCGCCGAGTGTCATCTGGGAGGCGCACTCAAGGCGGGGCAGTGGTCATCGCTCCATCCACTCCTGACCATTCCGCGTCCTCGGCGGCGTAGTTCGACCGTAGGGCCAGCGACTCGGCCATGCAACAACCGTCCCAGCTGAGAGCGTCTTGGAGCCTGAGACCCGAACCCCGCCCTAGCTGCTTGGCGATGGCTGGTTTTTGCCTGGCTTTCTCGGCTGGTGATTCGCCGTGGCTGGTTCTTTTGCTCGCCGTGCTGTGGCTGTGGGCTATTTTTCCTCAGCCAGCGATCAATGACATCGCCTGATCGGACTCGAAGCTTGACTTTTGAGGGACCCAGTAATGGAGGTGTGTGGCTCAGCAGCGTTCCGATGCACAAATCAGAGCAATCTCTATCACGAACCCCCCCGATTGCGGACGTATCGGGGACTCGAGTGCTCCTTGACGTAATTATTCAATATTATTATCGTGAATAAACGGGCGGTGATAAGATGAATTCACTGGCAAAGCGAGTCTAGGCTTTTCTAGAAGGGAGCCGGAAGAAATAACCATTCATCAGCCTTGGTCCAGTTGCATATCAACATCATGCGCAGGACCGGTAACTTATCCAAATATCAACCGAGGCTCAACAAGCATGAAGTCATGACAATGTCTAGAAGATATCTGCACAAAGTGAATGTGTATATAGATATTGGATAAATTCGTTGACATCTCCAATTTACACAGTCATGCCTGCTAAATACTACTGACTAGAAAGGATTGAAGAGGACTTGGTAAAATCTCTCGATCATTTCTGAATAGTGAAACCCTGGTTCTAATTCAGCCACGGGTTTCTTGGGCCTGAGAGAAACAACAACAATGGTTCCTGGATCCTCCACGCAATATTTTAAAATCTCACATTCAACGCGTAGCCCTGTAAGGCTGTCTCTCTGTCCGTGTAATACTATTAACTAATGGTTAGCTATACGCAGCCCAGGAAAGCAGAGAAAGCAGACCCCTTCAGCCCTATGCAACCACGCTGACATTGACATCCAACATCGTCGATCGTCCCACCAGCGTAATAATTAGTAAAAATTAATAATAATAATCCGTATACCACCGCGAGAACACCAAGCAAAAATCACGGAAGCCGGCACCCAGCAGACCTGGATGTAACTACGGAGTACACATGTGGCTGGACTGCGCATCGCCACGCCGTTTGTCGTTTTCTCGTGGGGCCCGTGGATGGCGCTGGCTCAGCCCTGGAGCCCCGCCGCTACTTTTCTGTAACTATAACTAAAAGTTCTCGTGGCTGTGTAAGTTACTGTGCCCTGACGCCATTGTGCAGCGGCAGCCAAGACTTCCGGAGTTTAACTGTGTAGAAGCAGCGGGACCTTTTTATTACCTACTGCTTCTGAATCCAAAAAGAAAGGAAAAAAGAAACAAAAAAGGGAAGGGAAACGTTTCGTGATGGCTGCACTAATTAGTGCTCTACGGTGGTCGTGCTTAGGCCTCATACGTAACAGCAACCTGTTATTTGTGAATTGGGACATCCCCCCGCTGCTTTGCTATCGAATCTTCTAGGGAGTTTAAGGTACATTACATGTATGCATGTATATATATACATTTAGGGCTGATGAGCGCTAAGTGAGTAGCGGGCGGGTATGCAGTGGCCCCGGTTCCTCGGGAGTCGGGAGGACTATACCGAGTTAAATCCCATAGGGCTCAAGGATTGAAAGCTCGACCGACCCTGGGCTCTGCGTCAACCAAGATCTTTGCGCTCCGGGAGGAACCTCCTTGGCGGCGGGAGTCCCTGACTATGCTCTAGGGGATCCACCAAGCCGATAACCGCTAGTAAGCCCCAGGGATATACATGTTAGTTGCCGGTTTCTGATAAGGCTGACTTTCATATATGAGGGGATTCATGCATATCAAGATCCATTATTCTCACCTTGAGGCCCCGCACGCTAGTACCGCCGCGCCAACGGATCCTCCCTATTAAGCGACTGCCCAGTTTTCCTCAAGAGCGCCTCCAACGCATCCTCATCTTCTTCCCCGCACTCAGGGGACCGAACAGCCTTATCATCATCATCACCATCCTCATCTTCGGCAGGAGGATCAATCCAGTCCTCCATATACGGGCTGGGCCCATACCCATCACAGAACACCAAGTACGACTCCTCATTCAATCCCATCTTAATCTCCGTCTCCATCTCAAACGGAATCCCACTTTTGTCCCACCAGTTGGGACTGCTGCCGAACCTAAAGTGGCGGAGCTCCGGCAACCCTTCCTCGAACGCGCGGAAATAGTCGTGCCACCGCTTCGAGTATCTGGCGTGGTATTTTGCGTTACCTTCCCAGTTCACCGCGGTGCCAGGCCACATCTCTGTGGGTGAGAGGTAGCATTGGTCCTTGTTGTAGATGCCCACTTTGTACAGGATGGTGCAGTCGTCCATGTAGAGCCTTTGGAGGGTCGGGCCGTGGGAGAGGATCCAGTCCAGCTGGCTGTCGTGGATAAAGGCATAGTTTCCCAGCGCGAGGGATTGGAGGTTTGGGAAGTGGATGTCCCGCAGATCGAGTTTGGGGTAGAACCCGAAGTACAGGGTTCCGTAGAGGGTCAGGTGTCGGAGGGTTGCCGACGCTGGCTGGAGCCAGACCGTAGGGAGTTCACGGGTGAATATATGCGGTTGGTTATACTACCATATTGTATATGGACAAGAAATGTATGGTTAGGGCGGAAGCTAGGAGGTGAAATATCGAATCCTTGGTTTTTGTCACGGGACGTCATGGAAGGGAACACTAACCTCAAGGTCATGTTCGCCGTTTCCTTCATCGCTCTCGTTGAGGATACCAAGTCGCAGACTTTGCAGGTTCCCGACAACCTGTTTGAGCATGGAAGCCGTCTCGGCGTCCTGCGGGTTGATATTTTGGTAATTTTGCAATCCCAACGCTAAAGGTGGCTGGGGAAAAGACGTCAAAGAGGAGAGAAAAAGTTTCATCATGCTAGCACGAAACGGGTCATATTGCTCCGCGTCACCGTATATTTCTTCCAGAGAACACTTCGGATCAAATAAGACGTTCACGTTCCACAAGTTTGGGAACATCTTAAGACTCTCAACCAGCTTTATGAACCGCCCTGGTAGGATGGGCTCTTCGTCTTCAGTCTGCCACTCTTGGAGTAACGCAGGGTATTTTCGGAGGAGGCCCTAGTTGCAAGATACATGTTAATAACATCAGTTTTCGGGCTGTTGGTTCGCCCGCGGTTACGTGTCCGAGCCAAGATGCTTTCTAGCTCTCTTCATGAATCCATCTCTCAGCAGCAGTGGCTTCTTCACGACCACCCAAAAAGAACAAAAATAGGGCTCAGTGGTTTTCCAACCTACAGGTGACCAACCGCGAAGGCCCAGGTTGATTTTATTCACATATTGCTGCAACCGCTCATGCGCTCGTATCTGTTCCAACCTCGCGCAGCTGGGGTCGCACGCCGTAAGCCTCACTTCTCTGAAAAGCTCCCGAGCCGCAGGGCTCGAGCATTCCCAAGAGGTGAGACGAAGGCTCTTGAGCGTTTTCGTATCACAGTAGAATGCGACGCGAGCCCATAGCTCGGTTGGCAGCTGAGGGGTTACTGCTGCCATCTTGACAAATTGAAGAAGGACCCGCAATGACAAAAGTAGTTGGGAAGATATTCCAAACCTCAATTTGGGGCTGGTCCCACGTACTCATATATATATCTCACTTTTGTCAAGGGAGACTGCGATAGCGGGGAGGAACTCTCCAAATGAGAGAACTACCTAGGTACCGGATGCCTATTTTAGCGCTGTACCCCAGCGATGTTAGCGGACAGTCCAGAGATACTTTCAAGCATTGGCCAGTAGAAAGTGTTCATGGCTCTTGATCAAATGATTTCCCAACAATCTTCCATTCAAGCATCTGAGAATAACAATGCAGGTCCCGCAACCACTCATCCAGTCAAATAGCTATATGCATGGGTTGGTGGTTTGGATGCCTGGCTAGGGTCCATTGCAGCCTAAACGCCAGAGCCAGGTTGCTTCCTTCAGCTGGAGTCGGGCAGTCCTCAGCAAAACATCATTCAAATCAGAAAGGTGGTGTCCAGCTTTATCCGCAAAGCAAGAGCATCAATCAATTGGCGTAGTAAAGTCAGCCGTAGAGTTAACAACAGTATGCTTGTTGTATAGAGTTGTAGCTGTTGTTGTTGTTGTCGTTGACAAGCTGGTTGGTATGCAGCCTTATCTAAGCACTTCAAAAAATAATAACCGAGAAAAAGAGCGGCGCCAAGATTTCGCCGTGCCCCCACACCTGCGCAAATTATTTCTGTTCGCAGCAGACAGAGCCTGGAGACCAGCGAGTTGTCGATTGGACTTCCTCGCCATCGCCCTCTGCCCAACAAGAGAGAGGGATTCTCCTGCTGCTGGCCTTGTTTTTTTGTAGGATTCTTTTTGTTCTTGTCGAAAATGGCAGATAGTATTGAGGTTAGTTTTGACTTTTTTCCGTTCTGCTGCGGAGTCTTCCCTCTTCCCGTTCAACCTTGAATTTCATACTGTATGTCATGCGGATAACTAATGCTGGTGATGTTATGTGTAGGAACGGCTACGGAGCCATGCTCAGGCCTTTGATGGATTACTGTCGTTGATTCCTGCAAAATATTACTACGGAGAAGATACAACGGTAGGAGTTGCGGAACACCCCCGGACCTCTCTTCCGTCCCATCCCAGGAAGCGAACACAGAACACACGCTTATTCTATTCCCTTTTCTTGAACTATAGGATCAATGGCAGCGCAAGAAGCAAACGAAGGAGGAGGCTCGAAATGCCAAACGTGCCAAGCTCGACCCCGATTCCTCAAAAACTGCAAAAGATGTAATGGACGAAAAGGCCCGGAAGCGGAAGAGAGGGGAAGGTGAAGGAGAAAAAGCACAATCAGATTACGATGATGACGATGATGATGATGGAGAACTCGGAACAGAGGCACCTAGGGAGGGCCTTGTTCGTGGTCAGAAAAAGCAGAAAAAGGGAGAGAAATCGGAAGAGGGCCAGGCTACAGATAAAGATGAAAATGTAGAGGCCCGCAGGAAACGGCAGACAGAGAAAGCGGCGAAGAAGGCCGCAAAAAAGGAACAGAAGAAATTGAAAGCAGCAGCCAAGCTGGAAAAGAAGAAGGCCACCAAGTCAAATACACCCGGCGATTCCAAGGAGAGCGCGGAGGAGGGCAGCTCTAAAAACCAAAATCAGCAGAAGCGCCACCAGCCTCCTCCCAATGGAGCGCCCAATGTTGACGATAATGAGGAAGTAGATGAAGATATTGCTGCTGTAGAAGGATTCTCGGCTCTACAAGATACAGAAGACGCAGAACCAGCATCCACCGCCCCATCATCGCCGGACCCCAGCTCACAACCATTTGATCCTTCCAACCCACCATCGAAATCTTCCTCTATCTCCTCCATTGCCCCACCCGTAGCCCCTTCCGACACTGCAACAAAATCCGAAACCACCACACAATCCTCAAACGACGACAACAAAAAACCTAAGAGCCTAACCCCAGAAGAACTCAAACAGCGATTACAAAAGCGCATAGAAGAACTACGAGCCGCCCGCCGCGCCGATGGCTTCAACGGCAAACCCGCCCGCAACCGCCAAGAGCTCATCGAAGCCAGACGCCAGCGCGAAGAGCAGCGCAAAGCGCATAAAAAGGAACTCCGCCAAAAAGCCCGAGAGGAAGAGCAGCGGAAGAGTGACGAGGCCATTGCACGACGGCTCTCCCCGCGCGGCTCCGGCTCATTACTCGCCTCCCCCCGCTCCCCAGCAGACTCCACCGCCTCGATCCCAACCAACTTCTCTTTCGGCCGTGTCGTCTTCGCCGACGGCCAGCAGGCGGACCCCAGCCTCACCACCCTCGTCGGTGAGAAGAAGCGCAAGGGCCCGCAGGATGCGCAGACGGCGCTGAAGGCGCTAGAAGCCAAGCAGGCGCGGTTGGAAGGGCTGGACGAGACGAAGCGGGCCGACATTGAAGAGAAGGACATGTGGCTGAACGCGAAGAAGCGGGCGCACGGCGAGCGGGTGAAGGATGATGTATCGCTATTGAAGAAGACGTTGCATCGTAAGACGGGGCAAAAGAAGAAGAGCGAGAAGGAGTGGAAGGAGAGGATTGACGGCGTAATTAAGGGGAAGGAGATGAGGCAGAAGAAGAGGGAGGAGAATCTAAGGAAGAGGCGGGAGGAGAAGGGGAGTAAGGGGAAGAAGAAGGGGGGTGGTGGGAAGAAGACTACGGGTGCTAAGAAGAGGCCTGGGTTTGAGGGCGGATTTAAGCCGAAGAAGAAGTGAACGTGGCTTTGTTTACCCGGGTTTTGTAAAGGAGTGAGGTAGGGAGGGGAGGGGGGGAGGTTTGGATTGGAAAGTGGTTTGGTCAGGCGAATATACCTCTTTCTTACCCTTTTTATACACGTTTTATTTATATCTCAATTTTCTGTCTGGATTTTTATTTGTAAATCGGTGTTTTATTTTTCTTCATCCATGGCGAGGAGTTTTTATCAATCAATTTATCCATATTACATTTTCAATTACATTTTCAGTCCTTTTTTTCTTGCTTTGCTTTGCTTTCATCACTTCTAGTACTTCCCTTAAGATCTCCTGGCCCGTAACACCAATTTAATAGAAGCTATGGATTTCGTCATCGTATTTGGCTGTTGCATGCAAGCCTTACTTTTCAGCTTCGTCCTCATCTCATCTCTCACTTCCCGGTTTCTTCCTCAGACACTTCTACACTGGCTTTGACAATCAGGCCAACTGTAGATGATCATATTTTATTTTTAACCCCGGCAGCACATCACATTTGGACGACCTTTGATAGTTTTTATTAAGAAAGAAGCTCAGAGGAAAATAATATTGGGTTTCATAGTAAGGGGGAACATTTTGGCTATTTCTTCTGTCTCAGCAATGGATACAACAACATGGGCAATTTCTTTAATGACTATAAACCGGATATTTGAGTACGGAAATCTAAAAACATGGCCACGAGGCAAAGATAGGATAAAAAAGAATGCGGCGGGCGGCAGTAGAATTGAGCAAACTAACTGAATACATTGACACGTACAGTAGTCATACCGTGCATAAGATGGACGGCACACATACACAGTATATTTTACCGCCACCTCCTGTCTATCGCCATGGAAAGTTTTAAATCGCACATCTGTAAATAAATATGTACAAGTACATTGATATTGCAGGACTCTGTCTGTTAACAAGTTAAAACAAAGAATTAGGAAAAAAGGAAATGATGATATTGAAGTGTGTAATGTGTTTTTTGTGCGGATATCATGTGCAGCTCCTAGATATCGGCTGTTGGAATTCGGGGTTTCCACCCTGCTCCTACCCCATTGCCCCCTCTACTTTCCTCTCTCCCGTTTTATCTGTAGGGGGCATCAGCTCTTGCGACGGCAGCCAGTTCCGGTTCCCACTTGTCGCCGTTAGCGAGCAGTTTCTCCTTGTTGTATAGCAATTCTTCTCGGGTCTCTGTTGCGTATTCGGCGTTGGGGGCTGTTTTGGGCAAAGAGAGTTAGTCAATTGTGATCTCCCTTGATTATCATTGTTTTTTTAGGGTTGGCGAATGATGAAGTCCCTAATATGTATATATACATCATATCGCTTCTCATGCTGACGGGTGTAGGGTACGTTAAAGGGGAGAATTATACTCACACTCAACAATAGCATCGACAGGACAGCTCTCCTGGCAGAAGCCACAGTATATGCATTTTGTCATATCAATATCATAGCGGGTGGTCCGTCTGCTTCCGTCCTCGCGCTCTTCGGCCTCGATTGTGATGGCAAGGGCGGGGCAGATGGCCTCGCATAGTTTGCAGGCAATACAGCGTTCTTCGCCTGAAGGATATCGGCGTAGCGCGTGCTCACCACGGAATCTGGGGGAGATGGGGCCTTTTTCGAATGGGTAGAAGATGGTATATCTACCAGGGGGTTAGCGCGATACCTCTTTGGCTTGATCCAGGGGATTTTGGATTAAGGAATCAATGGGAGATCGTAAAGGGGAATATGATGATGAATAGGCATGTAATAAATAGCTTCCCCAGGAAATCAAATACACACACATATATATATATATATCGGGGCAGGGATATATAATGCATGGAAGGTTATACATACGGTGGTCTGAAAAACTGCTCCAACACAACATACATGCCCCGAAGCATCTCCGTCAAGAGGAAGTATTTTCCGGCTTTATCGAGAGCGGATTCATTGCCCTGGTCCCAGGCCTTGGGAGGCGGGATACGGAAGCCTTGTCGTGGCGGGCCAGCAGGGCTAGCAGATCGAGGGGACGAGGTCGAAAAGGCGAAAGCAGGAATCAGGGCGCTCGCCGTGGTGGGCCGCAGGCGGGAGGAGTGCTGGGAGGGTATCTGGGCAAGGGCTGGCCGTCTGTAGGCAACGAGCCTGGAGACAGCCTTTGTGGAAGCCATTGTGATAGCAGACGTTCGATACCGGAGCGCTGGCAATGGGAATGGGGCGGCTGGATGGCAATATAGCTGATCTGATGTCTCTCGTCGCCGATGTTTTGGCGAGTGGGTTTCGGTCATAGTGTTCTGCCGGCCCGTGATTGGCTGGGCGGTGAGTTGGCGTGCAAAACCCGACCAGCACGGAGAACGAAACAATTTGACCTCGATCTCCAACCACCAGCCCGCGACCGTCTGCTCTTTGCTCGCTCCAACCCCTCGCATCCACCTCAGCCTGTGCCATTTACTGCCTGCCGTTACTCTAATTAATCCTTCCACCATGTTCCGTTCCGCCATTGCCCGGTCGCTGCGCGCTGCCTCGTCCGTTCCTCGCACCGTCAGACCCTCCGGAGCCTCTTTCCAGGTTTCCAGGAGCCCGCTCGCTGCCGCCCGCGCAACCCCGTTCCAATTCTCCCCATGCTTCACCTGCCAGGCCATCCGATCATACTCTGCGCCTGCTGGCCTAACGCAGTCTGAGATTGAGGGCAGAATAGTCGATCTGCTGAAGAACTTTGACAAGGTATGTGGTATCAGGTTTTTTTTTCTTCCTTTCCCTTTTATTCTCTATTTCTCTACCGCAAGATATATATATATATCTATATATACTACAATAGCGATTTACTCACGCGCAATCTACAGGTTTCGGATCCATCCAAGGTATGAATGAAATATATGTGCCTCCCCCGGGGTGGGTTGATGTGGGATGGTTATAAGATACTTACAATGGTTGATGATGTGTGAAGATCACGAGCACCTCGCACTTCTCAAACGATTTGGGATTGGACAGTTTGGACACCGTCGAGGTTGTGATGGCCATTGAGGAGGTAAGCCGTCTATATCTATCTATATTACTCGCGGGAAATATAACTGGCATGGCGGATGATGTTTGCTAACTCGCGCTCGACAAAACAGGAATTCAGCATCGAAATTCCAGATAAGGAAGCCGATGCTATTCACAGCAGTACGTTACCTCCTGCTATATCTCCATACACTATCCGGATTCCCCTAGTATCGAGCTAGGATATGAACGTTTTACTAACTAGCCAATAGTTGACCAAGCCGTTAGCTATATCCAGTCCCAACCTGATGGTATGTTATCACCGCTGCACTCTCGCTATACGGAAATGCACCATACATATCCAATGTGGAAACCCTATAAACCCTGCTAACTTTACTATTTGCAGCCCACTAAGCGTATAAACCCCAATGATAAACGAGAGGAAGGGGTGGCTCTAGATATGCTTGCAGCGCCGTGGATATATATAGTATCATTGCCCTCCGCGTTGGGAGAGGGGATGCAAGCCATATTTAGAGGGAGGAGGGTGTGCGATTCCATTTATTGACCAAAAATAAGACAAGGGAACCCCCGTTAGGTTTCCCGTTCCCGTTCCCCCTTTGCCATATCGTGTACTGTACATCAATCATCACTTTTTTTAATTCTGTCTCTTTTTTATTTCTCGTGCTTTGCCTGGTTATAGCTATATGGGATTTTGTGCGCAAATCAAAGCTAGAAGAGCCCCCGTCAGTGCGTATGTATTCATGTAAAAAATGAGAGACAACAGAAGAAATGAATGGAACTGAATCACCTACCACTCATTGTAAAATAAAGAAAAAAAATGTATCAGCAGCGCATACTCCGCCTCCCCGAAGCAACAACAGTGAGTAGTCACTGAATGAAAGTAGAACGCCTTTAGAATCGCAATGCCCAGTAGGTATATAACCACTGCGAAGACACGTCTACTTCAGATGTAGATGTGTGGGGAGAATATATATATATTTTGGTTAGCTAGGTGGTCTTTGGACAACTGGTGGTAAATATACGAGATTGATTTTAGCGGAAGAAAACGCAAATATTCCCAATTAAATTTTTATCGTCAGCGTCTATATATATATTTATATAAAACAAAGCAATAGCTAATGATCACAGTAATAACCACATATAAAATCAATATGGTGTTCATCTCGCCCTCGCACTGCCAAGCCCCGTTGCCCCATCCCCAGGCAGACAGACAAACCAAAATAAACTCGCGCTGGCTGAAGGAACAACTCTAAACCTTCCACCCCGGCTGCTATATCTTACCACTTGGTCCATCCCAGATCCCATATCCCATTCTCCAATTGACCGGATCTGCTTCTCGTCACCTCGTGCTGCTCCGCGGTATCTGAGCCCTGGGAATCACAAGCCAGCCTGGCCCAGTCCACTAAAAGTACAATTTTGTCGGACTCAACCTCACCACTCCCTCTTGACTCTCTCTCTTTCTCTCCTGAGCGAACCTACGTATACCGACTCTCCTTTCGCCTCCGGTCGCCGCAAAAAGTCCTATGCTTCACACACCTGTCAACTTCTAAGCTTCCCTCCCTCCCTCCGCCTCTCTCCGCCCGGGACTCTTACGATAACCCAACCGTTGCCCTCGACCCACTCCTTGTGCCCTCCCTCCCATGGCTTCTGCCGCTGGTCTGACCCGCCGTCGCGGAGGTGTCCGTTCCAACACAGACGATATCAACAATACCAATGATAGCAGCCGAGTCGCCTCCCCATCTCCCCTAAACGGCTCTGGTACTTTAGACAGCCGCGTGCCAGAGACATCCTTCACCTCCAGCGGCCAAAACGGTGGCCATAAAATCGCCTTCGATCCCCGTGACATCAGCGAGAGCGATGAGAGGAATAAGCAGCCGAAACTGACGTTGATGGAGGAGGTGTTGTTGATGGGGTTGAAGGACAAGCAGGTATGTTTGTTTATGAGTGTGTGCTTTTCTTTTGGGGGGATTTGTCGTTTCTTTCGCGACGGTGGAGGCTCTCGATTCCTTCCCTAGGGCGGATCAACTGTTCGATTGGATCCTGTTGGGTGATCGTATGTATGCCATAGTAGCTGACCTTGGAGCTGTTATCATACTTTTCCTTGTGGTTTACTTAGGGATACCTCTCTTTCTGGAACGAGAATATTTCATACGCTCTACGAGGATGTATCGTTATCGAATTAGCTTTCCGCGGCCGCATCAGCATGCAAAAGGATTCATCGAGGAGACGCTTCCCGCTTGCCGACCGGGTAATCGAGGTTATCGACGACACGTTGACTGGAGAGGTCTTGCTGGACGAGACTTTGAAAATGATGAAGTCGAGTGAGAAGATGAGCGTTAGCTCCTGGATCGATCTACTAAGTGGTACGATCATTTTATTTCCTATAGCTATCCCAGCCAAGTAGCCATACACGGAAGTCGGCCATATGTGAAAAAAAAAAAATACTTTGAAAAATCGAAAAACAGCAAATAAACTAATGGGTGTTTAAAATAGGTGAAACCTGGAACCTTATGAAAATCGGCTACCAACTGAAGCAAGTCAGAGAACGGCTGGCAAAGGGGCTAGTGGACAAGGGTATCCTCCGGACGGAGAAGCGCAACTTCCTCCTCTTCGACATGGCCACCCACCCCGTTGCAGATACCGGGGCCAAGGACGAAATCCACAAACGAGTCCGCAACGTCTGTAGCAGTCGCACTGTGATCCTCACCCCGAACCAGTTCCTGCCTGAAGATATTGAGTTTAGATACCTGCGCACTATCACGATGGTTTGTGCGGCTTATGCTGCCAACGTGCTTGAAAATGCACTAGTGACCATGGGCCACGAGGCGCGGGAGAGGGCTTTCGCGCAGGTAGACGAGCTGTTGTCTGAATATTCGCAATGGCCGTTTGCGCGGCGGACGGGTGGTGCGCAGGGGATTGGGGCGAATTTGGCCCAAGCGGTTAACGAGGAGGTGGACAAGGCGAAGGATAGGGAGCTTCAACTGGAGGTACGTTGGAAGACGAAAAAAAAACCATTATATTTCTCGTTGGAGACCTCCTTCGGTTTCTGTCTAGTTAAGTATTGTGAATGTGGCTAATTTGACGATTCGGTATAGGTGGTGGCGGCGTGTCTGAACGTATTTACTCGTCTGGATTCCCTTCTCTGAGCGATCGCGACCATTTTTTTAAATCCATATCTCCCCCTTTATTCGATAATGCGTCACCATTCTTTCCACCGCAAAACCTATTTCGTCCACGACCCACCCGTCTCATCCACAGCCTTTGCTGCGCTATGTAGTTACCCGGGCTTTCCTTAACTTTCTCTCCAATGATATTACCCTTTTCTATATCGGTCTCCACGCTCACGCCCTTTCATACTTTTGTATCTCATGATGAAAAATGGGGAGGTTTGGGGAAAAGAAACGCAGAACGGAAATTTGTAAAAAGCGGGGACAAAAATTTCTTTCTTTCTTTTCATGAAAGTGAAAACTTATTGCCTGGATCTTCGTCTTCTCCATCATATTTGTTGCGTGCTTCTTCTTTCCTTTCTCTCATATTCCATATTTCATCTATTCCATTTTGCTGTTCTCCTCTTTAGTTCCTCGCGCCTGATCACCTCCCGTTTCGATACCGGATTCCTTTTACTTCTTCTTTTTTTGTCTTTAATATCTATCATCTGCTCTTATTAATCAGACTCTTTTATGTTTTCTCGTCCGGCAAACCCCCTTTACACAAGGCGTCTTGTTTCCCGGCTCCATACCTCCCACTCTATCCATTCTTTTTACCTCAGCGGAATGGTGGAGTTATTTCTTTACATGCCTAAGCGGCCCTTCTGAAGAGCGAGGGAATGAGCGATATAAGTATGAGAATTTCAAATGGGGTTTGAAACTGTTGGGATTTGAAATGAGTAGGCTATATCTGGAGCGATTCGTTTCCCCGTCCATCCCTCCGCCATCTTGTGCGCGCTATTTTCGTTTTTCTTTAGTTGCTGCTATCATATCTTCTGTCATAAGACTCCCTTTTTTCTTCTTCTATCCCACTCGATGTTATTTATATTTAGTATTTAGTCCCCCCTTTTATTCTATTGTTATTATTATTGTTGCCTCGTTTTCCCTCCGCCTGGCCCCGTACACTGGTCATCCTCTGTAGATGATGTATGATGAATATATGGTCATGATGATATTGCTCATGCATAGCTATGGCTTTGGACCGAGATATAGGATTCAATTGATTCCATTGTTCCATGCTGACAGCTCCCACATCCTCTCCCATGTATGTACATGTACATGTACAGTATGCCCAACCCAATCACGTCTATCTATCGTAATAATTGACCCTCAAAACCACTTTGCCTCTCACCCTCCCACTCTCCACCAACTCCATAGCCTCCCGCCCCTGATATAGCTCCATCTCCTTGTCCATAACCGGCTTCAACTGCCCCTCCTCCACCAGCGACGAAATCTTCTCCAACTGCTCCCCGTCCGGCCGGACAATGAAGAACTTACTAGTCAGCCCCCTCCGCGCAATCGCATCCCTGACACCCGCCCACTCGGGCTCCTGCTCAGGGACCGGCTGCGCAACACTAACAACAATCCCGCCATCCCTAACAACAGCGGGATCATACGCTTGCCGCAGCGTCGGGCCCCCAATACAATCCAGCACAAGATCCACAGGCTCCCAACCGCGTTTCCTAAACGCCTCGGCCAGCCCTTCTTTCTCCTGGGTGTAATCCACCACCTCATCAACCCCCAGCTCCCCGCTGACAAACCCAGCATTCCGCCCCGAACACACCCCACACACCCAAAACCTCCCGCGCCCCGCCCCCTCCCCAAACAGCAGCTTCGCCCTCAACATCTGACAAACCATCACCCCCACCCCACCACTGGCATTCAGCACCAGAACCCTCCGCACCCCCCCGTCGTCCTCCTCCTCCTGCTTCTGCTGCTGCAAGCCCCCCTCACTATCACTATCCCAAACCCACCCCCTAACCCCCGCCTGCTCAAACAGCGCCTGCCACGCCGTCAGCGCACTCAGCGGCACACACGCCGCCAGCGCCGCGCTCACGTTGCGCGGCTTAAACGCCAGCTCGGCCTCCACGGCCACCGCGACGTCCGCGGCGCCGCCATCGCGCGCAAACGCCAGCAGCGCCACGAC
>PDNC01000150.1:0-57310 GCA_002572885.1 Blastomyces parvus | reverse complement strand
AAAAAAAAAAAAAAAAAAAGAAAAAAAGAAAGAAACGGCTGAGGATAGACAGACAGACGGACGGGTGAACAGCTGTGCCTGCGCACAGGAAAGAAAAGACCATTTGTGGTAGATAGATAGATATTGAACCCGTCCCGCAGTATCTTTCAAGTTACTGTACTATACAACTATACGAGAGGAACCAAGTCCCCCAATGAAACGGCCCCATCCTGTTCAGGATGAGTCTTTTCTTTATAGGGATAGATGAGGCCAAGGCTCCCCATATTGGATATTTCTATTTGCAAACCAAACCAAACGCCGCGTGAGCCATGGGATTATTCTTACTGACTGATCTCCCGAGGATCACTGGAGTCTTCCAGGCTTGGGCTTCATCGCCTGGGGCTTAATGCATGAACTGCCTGGCTGTATAAGATCTTGTGTCTTTTCGTCCCTTCCCAGTTCCCATGACTGTACCTGGTGCCTGTGCCTGACTGAGCCTTCTCTCACTCTTAGGCAGCTTCACTACTCATGTAGATGTACTTTCTCCAGTTCAGCCGCCTACGAAGCAAATGGACTGTGATGGAAGACAGAGATCAGCCTCGTATCGTAGATTTTAATTGTGTAATGGTGTTCCGCAGTGGAAGGCGTGGAGGGGGGAGGGGAGGTTGGCTGCGCCTGACCGACTCAGCCCTGTGTACTGTAATATTGTATAGGCACCAAGACGTCCCCAAGGGAGGAACATCCTGCTTCTTGTATCCTTAGAAGTCGACTGTTGGCCGTAGCCCGGCGAGAAGATTCCGATTCTATACCTTAAGTATATAATATGCTTTCACTTGCGGATGCGGTAAGTACCTAGGTACAGCATCTGTGTATTGATTACATTACACAGAACCTGACTCATCTTTCCTCAAAGGGAAAAGTGGCAAGAGTCTTGGGTGGCGGTGATTGGCTGCATACCGGATCAACCTTTCTCCGGGTGGTGTTTGCCCCTCAGTAGGCAGGAGGCGGGGGTCATAAAATACCGCTGACTAAAGTGGCTGTATTGCCGTTACCCAGCCCTCCGAGCCTGATGACCGCTGTCGTCTTCCATTGTTTTCTTTCTCTTCTTTTTTCCCCTCCGCAAATCTTCACCACCACCACCAGCAACATCATCGTGCCAACTCCCGCCATCCAGGACAAAACCACATTCCTCATAGACTTTCTCTCCCTATTACTTCTGTCTTTCTGTCACTGCTGTTTCAAAAAAAAAAAGAACAAGAACTCCTGTGTAGGTATATTAACCCCGCTCCCCCTCTTCTCACGCCCTCGCTCTCTCTCACCTCACAGTTCTGACCACCACCGCTAACTTAAACCTGCCGTCCAAATCCTGGACAGACACATCCCGCTCGAAAACCACCAAGAAGGAAAACCCGCAAGCACACGACACCCACCACGCTCCTAGTGCTCGTGTTCCTTCAGATCCGTCTCTTTCTTTCTCTCCTGAACTTCCGATCTCACATACCTCTTCTCTCGAAATGGCCCTCAAGAGAATTAATAAAGAACTCTCAGACTTGGGACGGTGAGTCTGCTCTCCTTGGCTGCCTTTTTGATGTTCCCGTTTCGGGGCGACACAAACGCCCACCCCCACCATCACCGTCACCACCACCACCACCACCACCACCACTGGTTTCGTTCCCTCTACACCTACGAAACTGAAGGATACTGATAACTAACTGATATATCGATACAGTGATCCCCCATCGTCTTGTTCTGCTGGTCCCGTTGGAGATGACTTGGTACGAATCCCCCCTCCTCCCCCCCTTCTTCCGCCGATTTGGCACTCTACGCCCTGCGTCACGTCGCTAGGTTGGATCTGCATCAGTCTGGCCGGGTTATGTTACAAGCCTCGTGCTGGAAGGAACACCCCAACCCGAAGCGGTGTGGTGTGATTGGTTGCTATACGTTGAAAATGAAGGACGTGGACTGACTTGGTTGCTGTAACAATATAGTTTCACTGGCAAGCTACTATCATGGGTCCTGTAAGTTGTCACTGTGCTTTGTTTTATTTTAAAAAAGAGACATGACCTCCTCCCTACCCCTTGTCCTTGCCTATTTGCCACCGAAAGGGCAAAATTACACCATTTGCATAGACAGTGGTAGCTCTTTTTGCCGCTGAGGGGTTGTTGTGTGTGCAGACAAGAGAGAGAGGCGTTGGCTGACATTTCAATTTTTTTGGGGACGATAATAGGGTGACAGCCCATACTCCGGAGGTGTCTTCTTCCTAGCCATACATTTCCCTACCGACTATCCTTTTAAGCCACCCAAGGTCAACTTCACGACGCTTATCTACCACCCAAACATCAACTCAAACGGAAGCATTTGCCTGGACATTCTCAGAGACCAGTGGAGTCCCGCCCTGACTATATCGAAAGGTTTGCTTTGCCCGCTACCTTTTGCTTTTTATTTGTGAAGAGTTATATTTACTGACATGCGTGTTCTTTGTCAAGTTCTACTTTCCATCTGCTCTATGCTTACAGATCCCAACCCGGATGATCCATTGGTACCGGAAATTGCGCATGTTTACAAGACCGACCGCCCGCGGTATGAAGCGACCGCCCGGGAATGGACCCGGAAGTACGCTATTTGATGAATTGAATTAAATGCCACGGCAAACACGTGCACATGCTGCCCCATGCTGCCCCTAACCACGAATTTTTTTTCTTTTTCTTTTTCACTATGTTACTTAACGTTCCCCCCCTTACCTACCCTACCCCTTTGAACGTACGAAAAGATAATCCTTACTTGCTTGCTGCCATGGGATAGACAAATTCTCCTTTTGCTTTGCTCTGTGTTGGCGTGGTAGATGTTGGCCGGGCTGGGGGAGAGGAGGAGGGGACGAGGGAATCGACCGATCGATCTGTTTTAATTGGGCCGGCATACTTATCAACCATTTCAATCAGGGCCGCAAAGGGAGAGGAAAATGGAATGGAAAGCATTGATGGACAGAGAAAGCTGGAAGACAAGAAACACGACAAAACAGAAAAAAAAAGGAGAGGGAGGGAGAGAGCGCGACGAACACCCCCCCCTCACCCACATCAATATCATATGAATATAATTTCCGAGCAGTGTATCTTTCTTTTTTTTCCATATTTGCCGAGGAACAATATTAAGGGGAGGAAAAAAAAACATACGAAGAGATGAGATGTTAAGGAGGGGGGGTTTACCTGGCGAAAATGTCATTCGTTTGCATCTTATCTTTATTTCTTTCTTTTCCGTCTTCCTGTTCCTGCTCAGACGGGCTTGGTCGACCTCGACTGAACTTGTGAACTTGGAGTGAGAGGCTAGACCAGACCAGATCCAGCTGGGGAATGGGAAATGGAAAGGGATACAGAGAGTGGGCGGGGAAGGCATTGAGCCTCCATGTGTTGCGGTTTCGTTCGTGGCTCGCTCGTTGCATTAGTTACAGTTTTTGCTATTGCTCATTCACGTTTTGTTTCGTGCGCTCTCTTACTCTGTCGCTGTCTCTCTCTTGTGTTGTTTCCTTTTTTTCGCTTCTTTCTTTTTTGTTTAAAGCAGTTCATCCATCATCCATTATTCATCATGCTTCGGCTTCAGCTTCGGTGTACTTTTTCCTTCCTTCTTTTCATTTTTAATTTCGTTTTGTTTTTTTGCTCGTTTAAGCACTGTGGAATGAGATGGGATGAAGTGAGATGAGGTGAGATATGGGGTGGGAATAAGTGGTTTGTTTGTATGTAGCTAAACAGTCAAAGGGGGGAGGGAGCGGGGGGGGCGGAAATGAAATATAATTGGCGGCGGAGTGCTGTTGATAACAACAATGGATAAGTTATTTATTTCTCTGTCTTGTGCTCTTTTTTATATATTATATATATATATCTGGCATACATTTATATCTCTGTTGAGTAGTTATAGATTACGGGGTAGTTATGGGGTAAGGTAAAAGGTGGGTTACTGTTCTTCCCCGTGGAGAAAAAGAGATTTTGTGGTTAAGAGCTTTTTATAAGTTCTTTTGTAGAGTTCTTTTTCTTCTTTTTAGGGATGATGGGGTGGTTTGGTCAAAAAAAAATGATGACTGGTTTGTGGAAGATTGTCTTTTGTATGCACAGAAGACTGGGAAGTATGTGTTTCATGTGGTATAACTACGGAGTACAGAACAGCAAGAATCAAAGTACGCTCAGAGAAATGCGTAAACTACCGTAGTTATGTATTTATTTAATAAAATTGAACTGAATCAAATCTCCTCAAGGACAAGGGCCATACAAGGTTCAGAACAATAGGTTACAGTTTTTAAAGTTCATCCCCGCCTCTCCTCGCATTCTGCTCCGAGTCTGTCCACTTTCTCAACGGAGCGAAAAAAGGCGGTTGAGCGAATATTTCCGAATATTTTCCCCGTCCACTTTTTCGCCCGCTTCCTCTTCAACTCACACTCTCACACTCCAACTCCCACACACTCAACACAACACATTGACTCCTCACTCCATCTAAGAAGAGAACTATCTATTCTCCCCTCTGTCCCTCGCTTCTCTCCCTCCCCGGCTTCTGTTCTGTGCGATTGATTGCCTTGACTCATCCCGCAACCAACCATCTGCGTCGGAATATTCCACCCACCACCACCACAATGTCCAATCCGGCTGAGGGCAAAAGAAAGCGGCCCAGTAAGTCGATTTTTTATTTTATTTTTAATTCTATTCTATTTTCTTCTGTTTGCGGCTGCCCGACTCAGGCACGATCCGGCGCTGTTTGCGTCTTGTTGGGCTGCACACAAAGCACATTTTTTTTTTCTTTCTCGTCTCCCTAGCAGCGTTTTGCCAGTCGAACCCAGTGTTGCAGAGCGAGGGGATATCAATGATCATAGCCCGCTACCTTGGCCGAATTGGCACTACTGCACAGCGACGGAAGAGTCAAGGGAAATCTCAAAGTTTCTAAGCGGAGCTTGTTAGGTTTCTTTTCTTGAGCTCGTGGCAGATTGTACATACATACATCTCCATACCCCGCTCTGCTTTCTTCCCCTACGCATACCGGAGACGAAGAAGTAAACGAAAAGAGAACTAAAGAAGAAAGAAATGCGAAATCATGACCGCTAACCAGAGCGCCATCTTGGACTTGTCAGGAACCCAATCCTGTCCGCCCCCCGAACTCCCCCAGCTGGTCGCGGAACAGCATGTCCCCATCGCCTCGCACGACAAGGAAACCAAGCGCCTGATTGTCGTCCTCTCCAACGCCAGTCTGGAAACATACCGCGCCTCGGCGGGCGGGAGAAACTCCAATGGCAGAGAAGAGAAATATTCGCTGCTCAATAGCGATGAGCACATTGGCGTCATGCGCAAGATGAATCGGGATATCAGCGATGCTCGTCCGGATATCACTCATCAGGTTTGGAATTACCCCCTCTGCCTCCATATATACATACAGGCCACGGCTACCCTTCACACACTTGTTTATTTTTTATCAATCTGCCGCGAGCTTTAACAATTGTATATCTATCATAGTGTCTCCTCACCCTCCTCGACTCCCCCATCAACAAAGCAGGAAAACTGCAAATCTACATCCACACCGCCAAGGGCGTCCTCATCGAAGTCAGCCCAACCGTGCGCATCCCGCGAACCTTCAAGCGCTTTGCCGGCCTGATGGTCCAGCTGCTCCACCGCCTCTCCATCCGCTCCACCAACTCGCAAGAGAAGCTGCTCAAGGTGATCAAGAACCCCATCACAGACCACCTGCCGCCCAACTGCCGGAAAGTGACGCTGAGTTTTGAGGCGCCCGTCGTCCGTGTCAACGATTATATCGAGTCGCTGGGGCCCAAGGAGAGTATTTGCGTCTTCGTGGGCGCGATGGCGAAGGGCCGCGATGACTTTGCGGATGGCTTTAAGGATGATACTATTAGTATCAGCAACTATAGTCTCAGTGCTAGTGTTGCGTGTAGCAAGTTCTGTCATGCGGCGGAGGATGTGTGGGATATCGTCTAGCCGCCCCACGAGACATGGGAATGGCCTTATATATTGGCTGTGTAATAGCAGACATGGCGAGAATTATCATTTCGGGGCCTTTCCAGAAAAAGAAGGGTTTGTTATTACCAGGTAATGAGGGGTTTGAAGATTTTCCTTTGTTTCCCCCCTTCCCAGATACTACTAACACCGGCGGGTTTTCGATGGTCCTCCTGTTTTCACCCTACAGCATTCATACTCAAGAAACCGATTTCGAAGTGGTAGCCCAAAGCATCAAACAAACCTCACAAAAAGCTAGCGAACCAGACAGACGCGAACACAAACACTACCAAAGGAACCTCAAAAAAAGAAGTTAGGAAAATAAAGAACGGGGAAGAAAAAGCAACAAAAACATGCAAGCCAGTCGAAACGAGAAGCCAGCCACGATCACAACATCCACGCTTGTTCCTCGCGGAGACTGCACCAGGGAAATAACTATTGCCCGTCCTCTTCCTTTTCTTAGACTTCTTCTCCATCGCATCGCATCGCATCGCATCACATCATATTCACAACAAGCATTTTGTGCTCGCGAACGGATACGCCAAGGGATGTCGCAGCCAGAAGCCATTTCTCATTCTCATATCTCATTTCCATTTTTTCCTTTTTGTCTAATTATACTGTGTACACCTACAATTTCTCTCTCTCTCTCTCTCTTTCAGTTGCATATGCATTGAGAGCTTATGCTTGGATGTCGTTCTGTTTTAACAACAAAACAGGGGCGGTTCAACAGCCTCAACGCGCGCGGGAGGAGTTTTTGGGCTTTTTCCTTTCTTTTCTCTTCTTCTATTGTGGATATGATATGATATACTTTTGAATCCATTCCTGTTCATTTTTTCCCCTTCTTTGGACATTATATCGATTTTTGGTCCGCGGCTCACTCAGTCACCTACTCACTCGCTCACACCCACCCGTGTCATCTCTTACCAAACTCACACGGGGTGGCTCTGTGTTCTAACCTTCCCAAAACGAAAAGCAAATACACAACCAAACACAGCTATATAGGGAACAAAAAAATTTGGGAGGGGGGAACAAAAACTTGCTCTTGGGTATATTTCACCTGACCCCGATTAAGCGCCTTCCTTTCCCCCCGCATTATTTTTATATCTCAGAAAGAAAACAAAAAGAGGAGAGAAAGAAAAGTTTTTTCATTGTCATATATTTTGTAACCTTCTCTATATATTTCCCCCTGTCAATATTTCTTTTCTGTATTCCCCATTTCCCCTTTGTATTCTTCCCCGTTCCCCCTTTTTATAATTGAGATGTTGTTGTGGAAATCTAGGCACTTCAACCTGCCTCTCCACCTGCCGGGATTGATTTTTGCTGCTGCTGCTGCTGCTGCTGGCATTTGGGTTGATGTGATTTGGGTTGATGTGAGTTGGTGGTGATTACGTGTCTAGATATATATATATATATATGTATTTATGAGATACCCTCGACATGGCATGGGAGCGCTGGATGGGTGGATGGATGGGCTTACTAACTAACTAAAAATCGGACTGGATATATATATATATATATATATATATTATATGATGATGAATGAAAAAATGTCATTTAGTTTCCTCTGTTACTATTCCTCTTCCTCTTCCTTGGTCTCAGTCAGGGTCTCAGGGTTGGGAAAATCGCCTATTTTTAGAGCCCGCGGGCAGTAGCCATTACTGCCGTATAAAGGACTTGGAATTTGTGTCTGTGAGGGGATTACAGTCTTCTTTGCACCACTCTGAATACCGCGGTCGATGAATGAATGAATGGTGAGTCAACGAAGAGGGGGCCGGGCTGGCTCTCAAGAGTCAATTCTGTACTGGAGGTTAGTTTCGTTGGTCGGTCAGGAACGGAGCTGGCTGCATGGGCACCCAAGTATGGAGACAGGCTGGAGCAGTGGCCTCGGAGGGAGTGGAGTGGGGATATTTTGGTTGGATGATTGGATATTCTGATTGTTATTATTATTTTTATTATTATTTTTCATTTTTGCTCATGTGCCTCTTGGAGAAAGTAGGTAAGTGAGTAAGTACTATGTAAGTGGCAAGGGGTCAATGCTGTATTGCCCATCTCAAGCTGTTTATCTCGAAGCCAGGAACAGATACCTACACCGATATACAGCGTAGACTCGGTTTTCCTTCACCTGCGCAAAGTGAGGCTGCTGGGCGGGCGTGTATGGTCACGGTGGAGTATCGTGTATTGTATTCCATGTCACTCCTCTGTGGATTGCCAGTACAGTACATACATACAATCATGCCCGGCGATGCGCTGGTCGAATCGTGGCTGCCCAACACAACCAGTCCCAGCCCCCCGGATTTTGTATCAGGGAGTGTAACAAACTTAAAGAGAGGGAAACAGAGCTTTTGCCCGGGTACTGGGCAGGTTTCGGCGGGGGGAGGAGGGAGGTACTAAGGCGGGAATACAGGTACGGGGGGCTGGGATGTATGGGATTGTATTGTGTATTTATGTACTGTCCCATCTACTCCATCTTGCTGCAGCTCTGGGCGCTGATTTGTGTTTCTTTGATGCTCCAACTCCAATTCCAATACCAGGCGAGGTGGGCTGCTTGTTCGCTACATACGTGCTGCTCTCCTATTCTGCTGCCAGGTGTATCCTGCACTGCTGCCCCGCCCCGCCTCTCCTCCAACCCGAGCCAGCCAGCTAATGAGCAACGAGCGTGTTCCTTGACGGGTTTGATAGGCATGGCTTGCGACCACGCCAGCTTTCAATCCAAACTTGCTGTACAGTACGGTAAAAAGGGTGCAATTGACTGGCTGGTTAACTTGGGGCCCGCTCGCCAGTCCAGTCCCACCTCGCCTCATTCAGTGCATTGCATTTCTGCCATCCCATCCCATTCCATCGGCGGTCTGCAGGGGCATCGTCATGGGAATATCTAGTAGCGGATATTGATATTTCGCGTGATACTGGCGATGCACCCCATTTGATTATTTACAATTACATTTCATGGATAAACTGATCTACTAAGTCTATAGCTATGGTTGAATGAACGGCGAAAACTCGCCCTTCCCTCAATAACCCAAAAGAGAATGGACAGGACGTTTGGCAATGCCCAAACTAACGTAACTACAGCTAAACACTTTATCCTCTCTCCATTTCCATGGCTGGGCAGCATGAGATGGATATGTGTTTCCCTCTCTGCTCTCGATGTCGATGCCCTGGAGGGGGGGCCACCTATGAAACAGCGCCGTTTGGCATGACGTGCAGAATGGGGATCTGAACACCAACCATCAACTTCTGATTTCCTGTTGACCATTGACTTTTCTTTCATGAGGACTGACCCGCTAACAGCCCCATCAAGACGTCTGGCCGCCGTTCCCCGTTGTGTCCTGTTTATGGGGCCGAGAACACCACGCCAGAGTCTGTTTGATTCGCTCGGGACTTCGCTGGTTTCTTTGCGCATTGAAACCCTTTCATGCAAGACAGTCTAACGGAGCGGGCTAATATTTTAGGATTGTTTCCTTCTTCTTCTTTTGCTTGGTTGCTTCTTGTTTCGAAGCAGAGGATTGAACGATGCTGACGGCTGGATCCTGCTGCTGCTGCTGCTGCTGCTGCCAACCAGTCCCGCTGCTTACTGGAAAGTTACCGGTGCTGACGATGTGATAGATATGATGAGGCACAAGGCCCGACAGCCCTCTTTTTTCCCACTCCTCTGGCCCTACTGATGCGATGCCCCGTGGACCCAGGCGAGCGGCGGTTCTAAATCGGGTCTACGCCGTAAATGTTGGTTCCGTCACTCTTTTGTCTGCCAATGCAGGGGAGAAACGCTGACGAGACGGACTGGCTCCATGACTTTGTTCGTTTTTGTTCTGGTTCTGTCCAGAGGCAGCGGGATAAATGCTTTATTGTCTGCTGCCATTTTTTGTCAGGTCCTCTTTTTCGTCTTGTTGTATTATTTCTTGCCTCCTCCTACTATAACTAGCTAATTAGTTATCTGACCGCTGCTTTTCCACCTCGGGCACCCAATAATCACTGCAAAATTCCTTTTGTGGTCAGAGCACGGAGTATATAAATACGCTTTGCTGCCCCTCGTGCTCTCCCGAACCTGATCTATATTCAGAAACTATTTCTCCCCCATTTCTTATTATATTACCTACCAGATCTCGTGAATCTATATATCTTATAGGATCTGGTTTTTGTTTTGTTTTTTGTTGTTGTTTTTGTCATAATTAATACTTCCCTCCTTTGAGTTTCCATACATCCAACAGTCAACATGCCTGTCTCACATCTCACATTGACCGTTTCACATCTACCAACATCAACCTCCTTCTTTCTCTCCTGCCTACAACCTCTTGGATACCGCTTTATCGGCCGCCACGATAACAATGTTGGTTTTGGCTCCGTGCCTGGAGAGCCTGCAGACTTCTGGATCGCAGAAGAGAGACCAGGGTAGGGAATCTTGAATATATATTTTCCCCCTTTGGACACTATCACTAAAAGCTATATTCCCACAGAATCCCCGCTGGTGCTGCGCATATAGCCTTCCCAGCCCCATCGCGCGATGCTGTTAGCCAGTTTTTCATTGCTGCCCTGAAAGCCGGCGCAAAGATCCATGGAGAGCCGACCCTACGTGATGCGGAACAGAATTATTACAGCGCTGCCGTTATCGATTTTGACGGCAACAGCATTGAAGCTGTTCATCGGCCCAAAAGTTCTGGATCAGATAAGTCATCTGTTGAGAGGGCATTGACGATCATCAAGAATGGTTCCCTTGTTTCCAAAGCCTCGTCCACCAAGACGGAGAGTGTTGTCCGTGCTAGATCAGAGATCGGAACCTACGTTAGCAAAGCGAAGACAGCTGTTTCGAAACCTGCTGCTGCAAGCGCCTCGCCACAGAGCAAGGCACCCCCTTCGATTCAACTTCAGCAACAACCTGTACCTCAGCCAAGGGATTCTACAAATGGCGCCAAAGCTGTTGTTGGAACTCTTCTAGGAGCCGCCGCTGGAGCAGCAATTGCGTACTCCATTTTCAAAACCGACTCGTCAGAACCCGCACCAACACAACAGCATCAGTATGTTGAGCAACCTGCCCCTGCTTTTGCACCAGCACCAGAGCCAACATTGTATAGGGCCATAGAAGCAGCACCTGCTCGGAGCATGACCTTCGGCGGCGCCGATAACGAATACGCTGACTACGCGCGGACCATGCTGTCCAAAAACCCACGGGCAAGCACCATCATGGAAGGCCTCGAGAACTGCTCTAGGATCTGGGGCCAAACGCAAAGCGTCCGAGGCGATGACGACTATGGATACAATGCGGGTCGCCGCGCATCCAGCGCAAGCGTATACAGTGGCATGCAAGAAATGGACATCCCGATCCGTGCCATCGAAGCCGTTCCCTTCGAAGAAGGTTCTGAATGCTCATATTACCAGCGCAAACAACCAAGTACCTTCATCAGCAGCTTCAAAGAACGCCCCCACCACTACGACGACAACGCCAGCAACTACACCTCCTCGACGCTGAAAGCCTCTTCAAAAACCCACCACTCAAATCACTCCTCACACTCCCGCCCGTCCTCGCACCACTCGCACTCCTCCCGCTCCTCCCGCTCCATCATCACCATCAAGGATATCCACTCCAGCTCCAAATCCTCCACCCCAACCGCCTCCATCTACTCCACCACCCACTCCGCCCGCAACATCCCCCTCCCCTCAGGATCAGTAACCACAATCTCCACCGCCACCTCCTCCAGCCGCCGCCACAGCAAAGACCACCACAGCAGCCGCGGCAGCACTTCCCCAAGCAAGCACTCTTCCACCTCCCCCACCCGCAGCCACCACTCAAGCAGCAAGCATTCCCACGCCCACTCCGCTCGCCACATGCCGCTGCCAGAATCCGTCGCGGGCGCCAGCACGATATTCTTCGACGGCGTCGATGTCGATTCGCATGTGACGCCCGTGGCTGCGAGTCGCGCGTCGACTTCGCGCCGCTCGACGCGGTCCAGCAAGTTTGATGAGCCCGTGCGCCCGAGCGATAGCGTAAGTCAGGTGTCGACGAATGTGTCGAGGAAGAGTGGGCGGAGCAGTCGGAGGTGAGGTGATGGATGGTTAGTTAGGTGTTTCGAGACTTTGGGGGCATGTTTTTGGTGTTGGGAGTTTTGGGCGTTAGGAGTTAGGAGTTGGGAGTTAGTTTGCGAGTTGGAGCGGCGCCTCGGTGGGTTTGTGGTAACTTAATATGGGAATAGAATAGAGGAATAGAAGGGAGCTGTCCTTGGTTGTTTTCTTCTTTTTTGTGGTTGGTTTGGTTTTTGATCTCGTGCGGTTCCCATTTCTTGACAGATATGCTATGTTGGTTGAGATCTGAGATTTCTTTACTTTTCTTGTGTGATGAACTTTAACATCGCCTTTGCGCATTCTGCATTGGGAGGAGCAGGCGTCGATTGGGAGAATGACAGTCTGGGTTGGTTCTTTGCTTATCATTCATTTGAGTTTTTTCCATGCATTGCCGTGTGCGCTTTTGCCTTCACTTTCGCTTTGCTTGCCCTAGATATTTGCTGTCATTCTTATGTATCTATCTGCCTTTACTTTTTGCGACATGTGCTGTTATGTGTAGCCTGGTTTCTTGCACCTTTTTTTTTTTTTTTTTTCCTACCACGCTGATATTTCGTATCCCTTCATCCCCCCTTTTAATACCCCCTTTCTGCATGGAATTTTATGATTAGGACTGATATTTCCTGCATTTCCTGCAATGATAATTTACGAGAACGCTTTTTAGTATCTATCTAATCTTTCCCCCTTTTCTCTCCCTCTCTCCTAATACACCCTTTTGTTTTAATGTTACGCTTTAGTTATTTAGCCCTGATTCACTTTTCTTGCATTTCTTATTATCAAGAGGCGTTTGCTTGTAATCATTTCCATGTCTGATGTTTGCTTTTCGCAGCGTTGTTTGACTTCTCATCGCATAGCATGCTGCCTTTTGCATTATTATTACTTGTTTAATCATTTATTTTTTATAAATATCCCCCTCAGCATCATGGTATATACATCATTCTTCTTCTTCTCTCTATTTCCCCAGTCATTAATGACTATAGCGTGCATCCTGACTGTCAGTTTAGATTTAAAATATTCCACGGCGTTTGTTTATGGGAAACCCCATCTGTATCATTTCAGTATGAATATAAAATGTACACCGCCGTCTTCGAATGCTCAAGCATACCCACACGCAGAGCAAGAGACATTCTATTGTATGTATTTGACCACCCCACCCTTGCGTCCTTTCCTCCTCTCCCATCTTGTTTCATTCCGTATATACATAGATATCTCCTTAGATAACCCCGCTCTAGATCCATGTTTTACAATTTACAATTGACAGGACATCGGAAGGTTAGATGAGCGAGCATGTCAAATCTTTTTGCCCCGGCGTAGGGTCGATCGCTAGGATTAAAATCCACAATATCTTGAATCCATCCTGCCTTCTACGCAATATCTTTTCCTGGTTTTATGAACTCTTTGGAATTTTGATTTTGAGTTCTCTTTTGCTCGTCGGTGTGTGCAGACATACATACATACATGGATTCAACAAGGAGAAAAAATAAATAAAACAAGAGGAAGAGGACAAGTTTCATGTTTTTAAGGGATCTGAAAACCTATCAATCCCTTGACCCGAGAGCGGTGAAGGATAGCCTCACATCTTGCACATACACGTACTGTGCGAGAGGATATCTGTATGTCTCTGCATGTATGTACACCTACCAAGCTGGTGACTCTATATTGCATTTATCTACGCACACACTAATGCAATAATGCTATATATGCACTCCGCACATCATCCTATCTTGAACTTTAATCGTTTCCCGAGGAGACGTTACGTTTTGCGGGAAAACAGCCTTTCATTTTCCTACTTGTGTGTGCATATCACGGCTTGGCTCGCTTTGGTCCCCGGTGTGGGAAATGAAGTGTGATATTAAACGCAATGGATTGATGGGTTGCCATTATGAAGAATAAAAGCATAAGGCAAAAGAATAAATCAAATCAAATAAAACCCAATGCCTTAAATAGGTATTGTATCTCAAGCAAGCCGCGGTTGTCACACCTTCTCCCTCTCCCGGCTCGGACATATAGTATTTATTACCGCCCTGCTGCAGTCCCGTGTGTGACAGAATCACCATGAACGGAATACGGGAATGGGCGGGGATAGTCTCTCAAGTTTGCTTTAAAAACATGATGGCAAAACAAATAAAGAGATTGAGAGATGAATCAATCGCTCAATCAAACGTAGAAGCGGACTAATTTCGGAAAAGAGACAGATATATAGCAGGGAGATATAGCGGCTTAGTACCCTCAGACATAATATGTTACATACATACATAGCCCTGTGAAAAAAGATCGAAACAAGCCCTCAAGAAAACACTGACATATTCCCCCAATCCCTTCCCACCCTCTGTTCTTCATCCTCTCCCGAGCTTTCGTATAAAACGTGGGGTATCTTTCCCAGGCCTGGCCCTCCCTCTCTTACCTCGTACTGTTCGGAAGAAAACCCCAAAACAAGGCCCGAATGACAGGAATGATGCCGGTCGGGTACGGTTATGTAGTACATGAACGACGGGGGACGCGCGGAGCGGGTATGTCTTTCAGGGAAATGGGCGTTTCGCCCATCTTTCTAACCCTGCCCCATTTCGGTCAGTTAGAGGTAGGTAAGTAGGTCCAGAAGTTCCCCGACCAGCCCCCTCCCCCGCGTGTTGCAGGCACCCGGGAGCCCGACTTGCAGAATGTTCGCATGGAGGGAAGAGGGGTGTATGTGCTGTCCACTCTACAGCCTCGTAAGAAGGGACGGGACCCGTTTCTTTCCGATGGGCACTATTATTTTCCGTGTTGTATTAGCCTCGTCGGGTTTCGGATTCGAGTTCACATCCTTCTCAGCTCTGCAATCGATAGGGCTGAAGCGCTTCATTTGGACGGGCTGCCCCCTGGGAAAAGCGGGTTGAGAGTGATTTACCAAAGGCCCATGGGTGTTTTCTTTAAGGTTCTTAAATTAGTGAAAAAAAGAAAAAAAGAGGGGTTTCTCAGAGGCTGATTGTGCTCGACGCGAGGAGACACGATGCTGGTTTCGTTTCTTCCCAGGTTGTCTTTCTTTCTTTTTTTAAAATTTAGCTCTGCTTCATCGAAACTAGCCCCCAAAGTTTGCAGTTCTCAACATGCATCTGGAGATAGAAAACGTCAAGAAATAATTCCGAGGACCGATATGCATCGGCCCTCAGCAAATCCTTTTAACCACTCTCGTCACACGCGGTGAGAGGCCGGGTTGCGTTTTAGGGACCTTGAGCTAGGCTCGTTGAAGCCCCACGTTGGGCTTCTTTGTATTTTTTTCCCGGAATGCCAGATGTGCCGAGCATTTCTTGAATAAATTGTCCAGAGGAAAAACAACAGCAGTGCTGCGTCTATGCACAGGGATGCCCGAATCCCGGGTTCTATTTCCCCATTTCTTCAACTCGGAATCAACATCAAAAAACAAGGAGCAAGTACAACTGGCCTCCCCGGTCAAGGTGGAGAGCCTCGCGGCCAATAGCCTTGTGGGTAGAGAAGGAAAGTTCAAAAACAACAGCGACAATAGGCTGCAATTCTTTTACCTGGGTTCTTTTTCCCAACGTTGTCGCCAGAGGAGCTGTTCACGCCACAGGCCAGCACTTTTGTGCAACCCGAGCAGACTGGGGTTTGTTTTTTCAAACACCAATCAAAGGTTGTGGCCGGGTGGTCAGCAGCAGAGGGGGAGGGGAGATCCCCCGAAAACACCTGCGTGCCAGCCCAACGTTTCCCTAGGCATCGCATGGCACTTGCTGGACGAGAGAAGATTAAAAAAAAAGCAATACAGCGCTAAGAAAAGCTTCTCGAGCAGCGATATGAGGTGGATTTTTTCTTTTCTTTTCTTTTTTCTTTTTTGTTTTCTCCAATATTTTGGGGCATTCAACACACGGATGAAAGGATGAAACCGGCGTGGAAAAGGATGCTTGGATTCGCAAACCAACTAGGCCACCAACCAACTTTTCGCGACCCAGGGAAACAAGAATGAATATGACTCCTGATTGTAGACACTTTGAGACAAGGAGTTTGCAAGAGTGAAGAGTCAGTCACTCTTGAATAAGAAAATGTGCCATAGAAGAACATCCGGAAACAGACAGGCGGGGTTGGCGAGTCCTGTCCGAAGTACTGGGAAGCGTGAGACAAAACAAGACGAAAACTCGAAAAAAGCTGTATGGCCGGATGGCCGGTCAGAACCAGAGGGTAAATCCTTCAAATTCCCCCAGATCTGACCCTTGGCAGGCCATGCATCCAGATTTTCCACCGCTGGAGGGAATACTCCGTAAATGGGCTGAATGGCATAATCAGGGTGGCTGGGAGCCAGAGGGAAAGGCTGTAGTCCTAAACGGCCGCGCGGGAGCTGAACAGTGGCAACGCGCGAAGCTCCAGCAAATCAGTTGGCAGCAGTTGACTGGCCAGAGGGAATTTTAAAACCCATTTTAGTTGACCCAAGACTCAGACAGGCCAACACGACTCTGCAGGGAATGGTCGGTTCGAGTTCCGCAGGTCTCATCCTGTCAGGGGAGGGTTTGGCTAGCGAGGCACCCAATGTCCGGGATCAAACGGTCCATGGAGACTTTTTCTGGGCAACAAACAAGCATGTCCAGTCGTGGTCTGCGCTGCGTAAGTGAGTGATGAGAAACGAGAAGGGGTTTGATGTGCCTAGCAGGAGTTAGTAGCATGAGTAATTATTATGTAGTATGGTCGTATGGAGGAGTTGTAGTAGAATAAAGGGTCAACCGGTGGCCAATACACACATACATCTCTGGCTGCAGCATCGCACCACGCACACGGAATGCATCAGGCTTTGTTTTCCCCAGACGAAGGATTTGCTGGGAATCAACCCGGGAAGAGACGAGCTGATAATCACGGGCAGGGCCAGGCAATCGCCATTAATCATAATAATAAATAGCAAATCCGTCATTCGGCCTTCAATTTTCACATTCTCCCTCCCTCCCACGCTGTCTCTTTTTCACATACTCTTTCTCATTGTGTGCCTCTCTCTCCCTCTCTCTCCGGCTCTCTCATTTTATTTATTCCCTCCGGTTTATTTGCTGGTGCTTATGGTGGACGCAACAACCCTGGTGGGAGGCTCGGCGGTATTTTATTATCTCCTCCACTTCCCTGCTTTCAGCCGGGCGGAGACGAGAGAAAAACAGAGGCATTGAGGATTTCCGGCATCTCCCACATTCGAGCTGTTTGCCACAGACGAAGAAGTACATACAAGAACGAGAACAAGAACAAGAACAAGAACAAGGCGTGGGTGGAGTGAACGAAGCGATTTGCCCGCAACCCAAACCCGCCGCCGCAGCCCCTAACATGCCCCAAAACGGGTTAGCGGAGTCGCGTTGACCAGCAGCAAATGAATCGCGACTTTTAATTTCTGAACGAGAACTGTTTATTATTCTTCAGCACGATGACCAGCAACAACAACAACACCAACAACACACTCGAGAATCGCTATAACACTCATGTCCACGCCTCCAGTGCTGGCCCCCCCATGAATCCGCATTTCATGATCACTGCGCGGGACATGCCATATACTGTGACCAACTCGTTCAAGAGGTAAGTCTGGTCCGATAACCAAGCTAGTAAATACCACCACTTTGACTCTCGACACGCGCGCGCCCCCCCTTAGCAAAGTGCCAAAGTGCCAAAATAACGAAATGAATGTCTCTAACACAATGTTTTTCTGCAACAGAGGTCTAATGATGCACACCTACGGCCGCCCGGTACGGCGCGTTTGCTACGAAGATTCACGTCCAGCGGCGAAGAAAAGACGTGTTCAATCAGACACCGCGCCAAAGGACTCCGCCGAAGACGAAAACAATCTCGAATGCGCCATACGGGAATCTTCTGCTGCCGTCTTGTCCAGCCCGTCGCGTCACAACTCGACGGCTGCCTTCTCTGAGGACCTAGATGATGACCTCTCAACACCCCCTTCCTCGCCTCCCTTACAGCTAACACCACCGCCGGTTAACACGCGGAAACCCACTTTTTCATTTCTGAAGCGGAAACGAGCTGCCGCGAACACTCCTACAAACGGCACTCCATTGACAGAGGTAAACTTTAACAGCGTCCGCGCATCTGTGGATCCGCCGAAGAAGAAGCCAAAACATCACCAGCAGCAACATCAACAACAACAGATACAGTCCCAACAGCCCACGCTCAAGCAGATGCAGATCGACCTGGGCGGGGAGGTGCGCAAAACATGCGCCACCTGCGGGATGGAATATATCCCCTCGAACGCGGAGGATGTCGCGTTGCACAAGAAATTCCATGACATGAACTCGAGCGGCGTGGACCTGGGCAAGGCATTTGTGCGCGCAAACGCGTGCCGGTGGGTCTACGAAGCTGCTCGGTTCGACGAGGGCTATGTCGTGATAGTGGACAGGAAGAGCTCCCCCTCCGCGCGGAGCCAGGCCATGCGTGTCCTGGAGGTGGTCAACAAGGAGCTTTCTGCGCCGGATATCGAGGAGGCGGTGTTATGGAGCCAGACGGAGCCACCTAAGCGCCTCAGGAAGAATGGAGCCAAGGAAGAGGCGGATCGGTTCAAGGTGTTCTTGCACATGAAGGATAGCAAGTGTGTGGGGCTCTGTTTGACGGAGCGGATTTGGGAGTCGCATTTGGTGAAGCGGCCGGATCGCGGTGACCGCCCGGGCACAAGCACAAGCACAAACACAAGCACGAATGGCGAGCGGTTTAATGGCTCGTCGTCAATCACGGCTAGCGAAGAGGTACACCCCGCTGTCGTGGGTATTTCGCGCGTGTGGACATCGGCCTCATCGCGGCGGAAAGGTATTGCGATGGACCTCCTCGACTGCGTGGTGAGCAATTACATCTACGGCATGGAGATTCCCAAGTCGAAGATTGCATTTAGCCAGCCCACCGAGAGTGGGTGTCGGTTGCTCGAGGCCTTTTTTGGGTCGGATGAGCAGTGGCATGTCTACAAAGAGACGTAGGAGAAGAAAGAATCCTCTTCAACAAGAGAACCCCAGCGGATGGATGGGGAGGAATTAGGGTTAGGCTTGGGCGGTTATAGTCTGTTTGATATTTTGTACTTTTACATATATGTGAAATGGGGCTGGTTTGTTTATTTGCTTTTGTACCCCGTGTCTTCTCATGGGACTGAGAGGTTAAGTAAGGGGGGAATTCTGTCTGTTTATCGAACTTTGAAATTGTTTTTCTGGGACAACAAGGAAGGGCAAAGGGATCACGGACGGCATGGACTGCACGGATTTGAGAATTGTTCATTTTCATTTTATATTTTTCATCCCTGGGGCTTTTATTCGCAAAGGGGGTAAATCATTTCAAAGCAGGGAAATATTTGTTGCTGCTGCTTTGAGGCTATTTAAACACTGCCATTCATTCGTTCAACTATTTTATTTTAATAATGTCGAGGTTCCTGCTCGCGAAATCCAGAGCAGTAGTTTTATTATACACCTATAAAATACCATATTACTATATAGCTGAATACAAGCTCTGTTGGTGGTTGTGTTCTCGCCATCCAGGCTATTCCTGTTCCTCGCCCCGTCCTCACCAACTACTAAATAAACACTGCGCAAGAATGTCTTCCCGCCCATCTTCCCGCCCATCTGCCCACCACATCAGCACTCGAGTTCCATGCTCTCCCCATCCTCGCTGAGCAACCCCGTTTGCTCTCATGCTTAGACTGTCCCGATCCTCCTACGATGTCTGGATCAAATCCTTTCCGCCATAAGAATAAGCCTGCTCCCAACGACGACCAGACTGCCCCGCAACTCCACCAGCCGCTTCAGGCATCACCCATAGCAGCCCACTCCAACCACTCCAACCACGGCCCAGCAGCGACGGATCCCGTAGTAACAAGGACACATGGCGAAGGTGCGCAGCTCAATTATTTCGTGAAATCAATGAGAAAAAGGTTCCCGTATTTGATAAGTAGGGGAAACCATTTGTCAGGAAGCTGACCCGAATCATGTCTGCTGCTACATTATTAGGTCCTTCGCAACCATCCCACCGCCAGAAGTCCGTCCGCATCGCTTCTCCACCCGTCCCAATAGAGCCATCATTACATGTCAGTGCTGGAGATCATCCGTCGTCAGCCAGCAGTAGAGCTTCGTTCCCCCATCACGGTACACATCGTGGATCACCGCCTCCTCCATCCGTAGAGGAGAGCTCGGGCTCAGAGGACGACTCCGCGGGAGATCCTTTCAATCCGGATGCTTCCGGGAGCGATGATGAAGACGAGAGTGATATTGGACAGGTGCAGCGTGTTGTAGAAGGGAAGCCTGGGGTGGTTGGACTTGGGCTTGAAGAGGCCCAGCGTGGATCAGGAGAGCGATATGGCACGGAGCAGGTTGTGTTTCCACATGGACAGGACCCAAATACATCGCGGAGCGACTCAATGACTCCACTACCTCCAGCCACGAAAGGGAAGAGGGCGACGATGGATGTGGACGCTTTTACGAGAATGCTTATGACTGGAGAGACAGGCGGAGTGGGCAAGGTCCCCGTTTCCACCGGGCGGCAGCCCTTACAACCCACCCAGGGACCAGCCATCAGCGACAGTAGCAGCAATACAGATACAGCATCTACATCAAAGCAACCTATTTTCGAGCCACGACATCTGCCGCGGATAGAGACGCCCCGGACATCACATGAATTGTCGACTTCGGAGGCGGACGATGAGCAGCGGAAATTGGCGATAGCCTTGCTCAAACCAGCGGAAAGGCCGAAACCTCCGCCCCCGAAAACAAGACGCGGGAAAGCGATCAATCCAAACGCTGGCCAGGCATCCCCTTTGGTTGGATTGGCTTCTATTACTTCCCCAAACTATCGCTCCACGTCGCCTGTTTCATTATCATCATCTCGATCGTTCACAGAGCAGGAAAGCGGTGACGTCAACAAGCCGCTCCCGCAACCACCAGTTGACAATTCGTTTATTTCAGGGAGTTCGGAACAGATTTCTCAAGATTCAGAAAACCTATTCCTCCTACCGCACCAGAAGCGCCCACCTACTCCACCCCTCGCTAGACGACACAGCCAGATGAAACCCAGCAATCCCATACTATCAAGAAATAACTCCGCCAGACACTCCATGCCACCTACCAACACTACCAAGAACTCAATCACAGCGTCGTCCATACATAGCTCATCTCCATTAAAATCCCCACCCCCTCCCCCATCCCGACGAAAAGATCGTGAATCGTCAGCCTTCTCCGCTCCAGATACACCGGCATTACTACCCCACGACCCACGGCAAACATCATCGCGCCAGCGAAGTGATTCCCGGGAAGATGCCTCAGACAAATCCAGCCTCCGAAGCGTGGAGACCGCCTCAACAATATCCAACAAACGGGCATCGCACGGCCCACCACGGCCACCTCCACCCAGGCGAGGGGGAGGGAGTAGAGCTAGTCTTGATGAATCGCGGCCTGTTCTGCCAGGAGCCACGGATTCGTCAACTGCGAGGATAGATATGAAGAACGCGGAAGATCCGAAGTCTGGGTCTCCCGGTATACCGTCGCAGTCGCAGTCGCAGGCGCAGTCGCATGCCATTGATATCCTCGCGGATCTATCGCGGCTGCAGAAGGAAGTGGATGATCTACGGGGTCGATATGAGGGGCGGAAAGCGAGTGGGTGAAGTTAACCTTCTGTTTGGACGGAGGGATATTATGAATGAAGGAGGAAGAGGGAACAGTAAAGAGCCTAAAGAGAGGTGGTGCGTGCAGCCGAGCTACCCACTGGCTATATACATTGTTTTGCCCCTTTGAGCGCTTCTTCACCCTTTTTTTTATGAACGAATCATTGAAATGTATGTTTTATCCGATTTCCATGCCCTATCCCCGAAATACACTTTTGTTATTTTCCTTATCGAGCGTTTTATCGTTGCATTTGGCGTATTTATGCAGGGCTGAGCCCTATTATATGGTTTCCTTTTGTTAGGTGTTTCCAGCAAGTTTATCCCCATTTATTTGTTTCCCTTTCGATGTATAGTCTACCTACCTTCTTACCAATTTCGTTCAGCACACGAAATGTGATATATATCTTATATCGTACACATACATATGTTTCGTGTTTGTTTGTCCGGCTCCTCTTGTTTTCATTCTCTTACTGAACTGTTATTCAGCCCCAGTTCGGTCAATTTGGACAGGGAGGACATGTGCAAAGTAGCTTGAAAAGCTTTATATACATTGTCAACCTCTTCCCCTTGCATCTGCTCTCAAACTGGCCGACATAACATGCATCGCCTAGCACATCCCAACGCCGACATACCCTAACACTTTTGAGTCCCAGACCCGCCCAGCCAATTATCCATCATCCCGTCTTATTAAGTATCAATTTTGTCATCGCAGCCCCTTAACTCCGCCTGTTCAGCAGCGGCCTATACTCCGCCCGCCACATCTGCACCCGAATCCACTCTTCCAACTCATTCCCATCAGCTCCACTCGGAATCCCTTCCTGCTGCGCCAACCCTTCCTCCACCGCCGTCTCAATAACCGCCTTCGCAACCTTAACGCTAAGATCGCGCACATCCTCTATGTCAGCTAACAATGGCTTATTCGGATCATGTAGGGCCGGCGATTGTGCCGTTAATGCTTTGGAGGCGGCGACGAGCATCTTATCTGAGAGTAGGCGGGCGCGGGAGAGGATGACGCCTAGCCCGATGCCGGGGAAGGCGGTGGAGTTGTTGCATTCCGCTGTGAGGGGGGTGAGTATCAAGACCGTATTAGGGATCCTGGTTGGTGGTTTTTTGAAGCAGGCGGGAAAAAAGGGGGAAGAGCAAATATTATATGATTGATTCTCTCTTTTGACGGGCATGTTTCAAAAGGGTAATATGATAAATATTGAAGGGGAAACAGCGTCAGACTTACCAATCTCCGTTTTCATCCCCCTATATTCAACAGGCGGGAATGGACTGCCGGTGGCGATCAAGGCTTTCCCCCCCGTCCACTCCATGACATCCTTCGGCTGCGCCTCATGCAAACGTGTGGGATTGCTTAGAGGGAAGACGATCGGGTGCTCGACATGCCTGGCCATTTCTCTGATAATCTGCTCAGTGAACGCGCCTGCTTTTGTCGAGGTTCCAATTAAGACATGCGGCTTGACGCTCTTCACGACGGAATAGAGATCAAGACCGCTTTGGTCTTCTGGCCAGTTATCCCGTGCGAAGGCAGACTGGGCCGGTGTTAGCTGATCGCCTTGGGATTTGAGGAGGAGACCTTGTTTATCAATGCACCTGTAATCGGAATATGATCAGCATTTGCATTTTGCATTTTGCCCATAGGCAATGGTGGCGCTTGAATAAAAAAAGAAAACTACCAAATCTGCTTCAATGCTTCATCTTTCGACCCTTTCGATTCCGCAGCTATTGCGTCCCTGATTTGCGCTGCGATGCCCGTACCTGCTGACCCGGCACCAAAACAAACGACCCGGACATCAGTCAATTTGACTTTGCTAACCTGGAGCGCGGCGAGGAGAGCAGCCAGCGTCACGCATCCAGTCCCTTGAATATCGTCGTTAAAACAGGCTATATGCGGACGATACCTGTCCAGAATGCGTTTGGCATTTTGGAGGCCGAAATCCTCACTGAACGGAGTGATATATTTCAGCAGATTTCCCTTTATCAGAATTTCTGGGTGAGGAGAAGTGGAAAAAAAAAGGAGATGGGAGTTCTGCCAAACCGAATCTCCCTTAAGATAAAGACTCACAAGTGTATGAATGCATTTGGATACCTCTTCCGCGCCGCTTTGACGAATTTATCCACAAAATCATCGTATTCCTGCCCGCGGGCACGTTGCTGTCGCAGACCAAGATATAACTCATCGTTCAGCAGTTTCTCGTTCTAGCAGGGTACGACAGGGGTATTTCCCTCTTCATTAGCCAAAATGCGCTCCCATAAGACACCAAAGAGTCGCAAACACGGAGGCATGATATATGCCCTGGACGCCATTGACTTTACATTTGTTCCACAGTCAAGCACGACAGGTAGCTGTCGCGTGGGATGAATACCCGCACATAGCGTCGTGATGACTAGCTTGGCCACTGAAATCAAGATCCCGCCTTCACCTTGATCGCCAATTCCTAGAATCTGTGACGGGCAAAGATGCGAGTTAGAAAAGTCCTGTTAGCGGGCTCCGATCATGCCGCGGAATGGTTTATCACTGTATCAGAACATGATACCTCTTCGCCATCCGTGACGACGATATAATCAATCTCCTCCCCACTTCCCCCGAAGTTGGCAAGACACTCGTCAATCCGATTCTGGTCGCGGATATTCAGAAAACAGCCCTCTGGCCGTCTGAAGATTCGTGAGTAATTCTCAATTGCTTCAGCTTCTGTTGGTGTGTATATCACGCTAAACATCTCCTTGAGGTGTGTTTGGATGAGCTACTTTGAATTCAAATTAGTCACACCTGGTTTGCAAATACAGGCGGGATTTCTTTTGTGTTATTTCCCCTTCCTTCCCACAAAAATATTCATGTAATGCCTTCTTATATAGCTTTATAAGGGCATGGTTTAAAGGAACAGACGGACAGACGGACCTTATAAAACAACACCTCATTCTGCGCCTTCATGCTCGCCATAAACGTGTTTTTCGCCAGGTCATCCGGCCGGCTCGCATATTGCGCATAGGCCCTCTCCACCTGTTCGTCCAGTGTTTGGACATTGGATGGCAACAGCCCGTGGAGCTTGAATGTCTGTCTTTCATCATCTGGGAATGCAGTGCCCTTGTTATAGTATGAGCTTTCTAGGAGTTGTCTTCCCTAGACGCGGGGGTGGTGTGAGTTATTTTGAATGATCCATTGTATGGTTATGGGTATATGAGATAAGAAGCAAATATGAGCAAGATTCGCGGTATAGGTACTGCTAATGAATGAGAATAGTGTATTATCTCACCTCGTACGGACATTCTAGCTGACCGTGCGTTGCTCTGGGTAGATGGTTGAAGTTTGAGGGCATGGTTCAATGGTTTTGTTTTCTTTTTTCCCTAGACTTTGGATATTCCAGAAGTGTTTAATTTATTCCCCTCTTTTTTTGTACGGGGTATATCTATTGTTATTTAGTTAAATCATTTAAAGTATGAGTCTAGGTATTTTTCCAATTCAAAGCAGCGGTTTATCAAATTTCCTGGCGGGATTCCATTCCCATGACGTAGCTGCTCAACTAGACCCAGCAGTATGTTAGCAGGCTGGGCGCTTAAGGTGGCAATCAAGGAAAAAGCTGTAAAGAGGAAAGGAAAGTTCGCAATTGAGTTATTGTAGTCAATATTGATAATAAATAAAAGCGTTGGATTGTTCCTTGCGAATAGATCACACACTCCACACTACAAAACAGTCCCCTTTTCACACATTGTAAGGCACGGGGGAGGGCTTTTTTCCTGATCATCGCCCTGCGCAGTAGTTGAAACTCCTCGACAAGATACCAAAATTCGAGAGAAGCTGGGTGAAAGTAAAATCAAAATCAAAATATATCCATGGATGTCTGCTTCGTTTCAATCCAGGGGGTAACATTACAGTAGCAAACATCAGATATCAAGGCCCAAATGTTACAAAGGCAGGGCAAACAGAAAAGAAAAAAATACAAGAAAAGAAAAGAAAAAAAGATCCGGAGACAGTAGGAAGGAAAACGATATCTCGCTTAGCAAAATTGGCAAAAGAATCGGAGTGAAAGATAATAAACACCCCCCCGCCGCCCCCGCCCTCGTTCTTGTTCCCACCCCGATACCCTAGTCCAAGAGCGAAATTCCATAGCTTTAAAAGCAAATTGGAAATCAGATGCAAAATACACACATAAAATTCCCGTGAGACAAGAATAAAAGCAAAAAATCTTACTCATTCGTACATCGTCTGTCGTTCCATCATTTGTTTGTGGGTTGCTTGGATTTCTCCCATTTTTCCAACTTTATTTTTATTTTTTAAAACATTTTCATCCCGGATGACATTTCTAAACTTAACGCGCATCGCCATCGAGATCTACACGGCCTGGAGGTCGAGCTGCCGTATCCACAATGTCCTCATCGTAAGTCATGCCGTCGACCATTCGCGCGTCAAAATTCGGCTCCGCGTTGTTGTTGGCCACCAGCTGTGGCTCGGGGGTAGTAGATCCCGCCGGCGAGGTTATTGAATTTAAAGGCCCATTCTCCGCTGCTCCAGGGCTTAGCTGTGTATATGACGTATGGCCGCTGCCTGTTTGCGGCCGATTGTTAGACGCAGGGCTACTCCTCCCACCGACACCGCGGTTGCTGGAAGCGACAGAGATTCGAGCTGCGGCGGTTGAAACGGGCCCGCTCACGGTACTGCTTGCGCCCTCGCCGAAACCGACGAGGCTGGAGTTTCCTTCATCACTGAGTCCGCCTAAGCTGGAGACACCGTCGTCGTCACCCAGTCTATCCTGGTCCAGGCTGTCGCTGCCGCTGGCCCAGGTGGTGCGGCCGCCGATGGAGCCCGTGGCGCTGGCACTGCCGACTGTGCTTCGCTCCTTTAGGTAAGGTTGCTGCAGATGGTCGAAGTAGCCTGGGGTTTGTTGAATGGTGAATCCACCTGGCAACCCATGCGCGTTGGCTGAAAGAGGCGTCCCGCCTCCGCTGGGTCTCGTGGCTACGCGCTCCAGGCCTGCTAAGCGTGATATACGATCTGCGCGTTCCGCATCTAGTGTTGTTGTGGACGTTTCGGAAGCGTTTGATGATCGATGGCCATGGCGGGTGTGGTGACGAGTGCCTTGGTGGCCGTCCTTGATGGCTATGGTTGAGAGCGCGGAGAGTGATGTTGTGCCCGAATTGGGGGTGCCGCTGGATAGAAGATGCAATTGTCAGTAAGAGACTTTAAGGTCATAGAAATAACTAGCTAAAGTGCAATATTAGATTGGAGGGGGGTGTTTCTTACGGGCCCATGTCTGACGGTGTAACCGGGTCAGAGGGTGGCGGAGGAAGATCGATCAACGTAGGTGTCGTCATTTTTGATATATGTAAAAGCGTTCTTGACCTCTGAGAAAGAGAAACGAGTCGCAAGAACGAAAGGCGCAATCAAAGGATAAAAAAATAGTAGAACCGATAATGTCAACAGGTTGAGGAAACGGAGCTTAGTTGCTGCGCGAAGTCGGAGAAAGACCGAATCCCCGTTTCGCGACAAATGCGCCCTTCGCCCGTTTTTCAAACCCAGCTAATATTCTTTGTTACTCTCTTTGGCTCTAGATGCTCAGGCTCCCTTAGTCCGATTCGCACATTAAAGGCCAAGGATAGAAACGACACGGTTGGATATGCTGTAATGTCTCTGTCCCATGTGAACTAAGTCCGCAGCTCGCTGAATGGAAGGGTGTTGCAGACGGCTTAGTCCGTTTCAAAGGCTTCTGACTATATGGCCTGGGCGCTTCAGGGGCTGTGCTGTGAGCAGGTATGGAATATGCGAATATGCTGGTGAGATAGCCTGGAGAAGTGATTTATATGGCGTATAGGATTTTAAAATTGTTCAGTGTATGATTCAAGCGCAACTGGACCAGGCGCGATCTAAGCGGGCAGCAGACGTCCACTCCGAGAAGAAGGTTTGAGCCAAATAGCTGACGGAGGCAAATCGCGAGTTTATGACTGGACGAGGGGACAATAAGATGTGGAGTTGAGCGGACAGCAGTCAGTTATTAAGTGTGGTTGAACTCTGAACTCTGAAGTTCGGAGTTGTTGGCTCTTGAAGCGGCACAGACGACGTCATCCATGGCCGGGGAATTGTTTCGTTAACTTAACTTACTTAGCGCACGGTTTTGCGCTATGTTCACCAGCGCTTGAGCTGTGGAATACAAAGTACAGAAGTTCCAAATAAATGCGAAGTTAATTTCTTCTAGGTTACTTCAAAGTTCACGTTGTGTAGTTACGGTTGAGATGTTCCTAAGTTTTCAACGCACAGCTGCTTTGAACTTCCTGCTATCGTTATCATTGCTAAAAATATTCACCCTACCGCCCGGTAAAATTGGGGACAAAATTTCGCGAATTTAGCTCAGATTTCAAGAAAGCTAGCACATTTTTCTCCCCGCGATTAGGCCTAGCCAGCGGGAGGTGGCATGATCCATCCATCCTTAAAGGGTCAAAGGTAACAACAAAAAGATGCTGAAGAAAAAGAAAGAAAGAATTTCAAGCAAAAAAAGAAAGGCCAGAAAAGTTTCCTTTCGGCTTCACTTAAATCAGGTACGCTTGCGTCCCTTCGGCTTCGGTGCTGCAGCTGGTGCGGTCATCCGCGTCCTACACCCTTTCAATACCCGCACCCCAAACGGCTTGACCTCAAAACAGAGCTCCAAAAACTCAGGATCCTGCAGGAGAGAATCCAAGTTCGGTCCGCATGACATTGCCAGACAACAGAGCCGAAGTAGGCTATCCTCCTGCTCGCCGTCTTGCGTATTGGCGTAGACATAGCGAATATCACCTACGGTGAGCAAGGGACATGGAACGTTGGTTACAGCAGCGATGAGTTGGTTGTGGATGTGGTTTTTGAACCAGGGGGCTTGGATTTTGTCCGCGAGGATATAGGATGAGAATAGTAGGCGCGCGCTGCTGGATGCTCTTTTCTTTGTGGGTTCGAGGAGCTGTGTTTCGTGGCGTTTGAACTGCTCCGTGCGCAAGTCTGTCACTAACAGAGAGGCCGTTACTTATAATCGCCGTATTTATTCCAAAATGCGCGACATATGTACCCACACGACCTGGAAACATTTTTCCTCGAATACTTACAGGGCAATTCCGTTTCAGGCGGCGAAAGATCGATGTTACTAGCGGAGATTTCTCCGTCATGAGTTTTCCCGGTATACAGCCACTGAAGAAACACAGCGAAGGTCTTGACATCGTCGTCTGGAAGCCTGGCCACACGATCTTTGGTTTCGGCAAAGTTGTTGCGCAACATGGCACGGAAGAAGAGGGACTGGGATTTGAGCAGTCCCTCGTGGACATTAAAAATACGCTGCGCGCCGCCCTGCGATCCAACGCAGATCTGGATGAGATCAGTGGAGATGAACCTATATTTGCAACGCTTAGTGACATGGTCAAAAAGCGCGACCACTTGAGGGGGTTTGAAGAGGGGGTGGAACATACTTCCATAAGTGAGGAGAATGGTCGATTGACGGCTCAGGAGGAGGCATCACAAGAACGTCAGCATCTCGCTTTTGAGGTGCGGTTTCTGCCATTTCGATATGGTGAGGATATCGAAGCTCTTTGGGGCTGGCAGTGTATTTAGTAGATGTTATGTTGTATGTGATAATCAAGAAGAAGAAGAAGAAGGTAAAGCGGATGTATCGGATGAGCAGTAAGTAAGAAGAGAAGGGTGATAAGGTGGAGGTTTGAACAGCGTGTTAGATATAGCTGACAGGTAAGCTTGCTCGTTGCAGTGATGTGACTGAAGGAGCATGTGTCTAATTGTGACCAGACCAGCTCAGTGTCCCCCCCCTTTTTGTTTATCCTGGTATTGTTGAGGTTGTATATTCTCACTTTGCAGACCAGTAAACACCGAAGCGACGGTGGCAGTGGTTCATTTTGATATTGCTTGCCAACGTCTAGCAAGACTGCACTGGGATTTCTAGATCTCAACAGTAGAGCCAATATATTTTCTTGCCTAGACAAAATTTTTGCACAGTTGAGTCCCATTAATTGGTAGGCACTTCAAGCAAGAGCGGCACGTTATGGTAACAGTGGGTGGGCAATAATAGAGAAAGCAATCCTAAACTCTATCCCTGGTGAGTTCATAGGATATAGCTGCCTTCTCGAGAGCTCAGCCCCCCAATGAATTTTCTTTTGCATCTTAATTCAGCTCAACTGTTTGGCATTTCTCGGTGCCCCAGTCATACCAAACGGATAAGAAGCGTGCAGGCCGTGAAACCAAATCCACTGCGACTATAAACTCCTCCTTGGACGTGTGGTGATCGAGGTCGTGAGCTTAGTGGGTCCACATATATAGATATGCATTTTCGATTCCCCCGTAGAAGTATCTGATATCACAACATCAAGTTAGCGCTTCGTATAGCCGCTTGAGGCTGAAGCTTCAGCCCGGACGTTCTGCAGGTGCAGAGCCGCATTCAGCCACACGCCCTACCAGCCGCACCGCCACACCACATTTCCTAACAGGGTTTAGCGGCGTCTGCGATCTGCTTACCTACTCCGCCTTCAGCCCACATCATCGAAAACTCGAGAAAAATTGAGGTTTCGACTGTTCTTCGTTTCTTCTTCTTGTCTTCTGCTTCTTCCTCTCTTCCACCTCGCCCGCTCCTCTCCCTCCCCCGCCTCCCGCCCGCCCCTCTCCGGCGATCCTTGGCATTACTGTCTCCGTATCGATCGACCGCTACTCAATAGCCCTGCGTAGCTATAGACGATAGCTTAGCTGATCTCTCTCGCTCGCACAAACGCACTTTGTTTCAAGCGCTGGCTGGCATTTACTTGTCAAGCTCGATAGAAGCAAAAAAAAAGAGAGAAGAAGAAAAGCGAAGAGCAAGGAAGTAACAGAACCAGATACAGATAGAACTCTTCTGTTCTGCTGACTCGGGGATATTGGCCGTTCTCCATCCACTGCCCTGCGTATATCGGACATACAAGGACACAGCGGAAAGTGACCTACCAAGGTTCGAAACTGCGGAATCGGGAAAACTCGTTGTTCCTCCCGCACAATCAATCAAGACGCCGCATACTACATAGCAGTCTAGAGGTCCAAAAGCTTGCCCTTTTTACATTGTCATTTGCCTCTTATTGCCTCTGTTCTTCTCTCGCGTTATCTAGGCTTTCCAGCTCTCTTTTGAACTGTGGCTTTGAGTAGCCATGGCAGCTCCAAATCAGTATGCGTGTGAGTATTTGCCCGCCTTCAGCTCCGAGAACTGTACTCCCACATTGTGGATACACAGTGCAGTAAAAAAAGTTATACTTACATCCGAGTAGATCGAACGCAAAAGGGAATTTCCATCGTGGATGCGGCTCCAGTCTATGAGTCCTTGCCCGGGTTTACGGGGTATTTAATGCCAGGCTCTTACGGGTATCAAATTTAAATTGGTGCTAATTTGTTTTTATCACATAGGCCAACTGGTAACTTGCGTTGCTGCGCTTACTCTCCATGCGGCCGATATTTTGCCTGGGCGGCTCCAGAAGGGTATGTGCATAGTCCTACTTCACCACGTGTGACTTTTTTTTCTTTCTTTTTTTACTAAAAATAACTTCTTGCAACAGTGTTGTAATTGTCGACGCCTCTGTCGGCCACGTCATTACTACCCTCCCTGCCGAGAATGTCTATGAACTGGGCTTTTCACCACTTGGAACATATATTATTACTTGGCAACGACCTTCGAAGGACGAGAATGGCGATGCCGTCAAAAACTTGAAGGTCTGGAGGGTTGTTGAAAACGCCCCCGTCGATGACGGTAATAATCACGAGCATTCATTCGTCGGAAGTTACGTGCAAAAATCCCAGACTGGTTGGAATCTTCAATATACGCCTGATGAGAAGTATTGCGCCCGAGTCGTCACCAACGAGGTTCAATTCTACGAAAGCGGAAACTTGGGGAAGGTGTGGAATAAGCTGCGGGTGGAAGGGGTAGCAGATTTTGCACTCTCCCCGGGAGAAAAAAACTCAATTGCGGTTTTCATTCCAGAGCGAAAGGTTAGTCAGAGTTGATAGACAAGACATTCTTTCTTTTTTTCGTTGCCTTTCCCTAACCCCATTCCCAATGATCTAGGGACTGCCGGCATCCGTGAGGATCTTCAATGTGCCGCATTTCAACTCTGCTGTTTCACAGAAGAACTTTTTCAAGGGAGATAAAGTTCAATTGAAATGGAACAACACCGGAACAACACTTATCGTTCTTGCGCAAACGGATGTCGACAAAAGCGGCAAAAGCTACTACGGAGAAACTACCCTTTATCTCCTGAGTGCTGGCGGAGATTTCGATTCAAGAATCGATCTTGGTAAGACAGCATAAGCCCAATTTGTATACACTACCATGTTTTGTTGGCTAACTTGCAGTATATAGACAAGGAAGGGCCCATTCATGATGTAACCTGGTCCCCGAACTCGAAAGAGTTCGGTGTTGTTTATGGATATATGCCTGCCAAAACCACTATTTTCAACAATCGCGCCGTCGCAAGGCACTCGTTTCCCCTCGCGCCTCGAAACACCATTCTTTTCTCCCCCAGCGGAAGATTCGTGATTGTGGCCGGGTTTGGCAATCTTGCTGGGCAAATGGACATCTATGATCTGTCCAAGAATTATAAGAAGGAAGCCACGATCGAGGCATCCAATGCCAGCGTGTGCGAGTGGAGTCCTGATGAGAAATTCATTATGACTGCCACTACGAGCCCAAGACTCCGAGTCGATAATGGAGTACGCATCTGGCATGTGGGAGGAGGGCTAATGTACAACGAGGATTTGACTGAGTTGTACCAAGTCTGCTGGAGACCCAAGTCTGCCAACGCCCCCCCATCAGAAGACCCATTAACTCCAGTCCCAACCCCCCACAAGTCTGCGCTAGCTTATCTGGATACCAAGAAAGCGCCTTCGAAACCAGCAGGGGCATATCGACCGCCCGGTGCCCGCGGACAAACCACTCCGCTTGCATTTAAACGAGAAGATGAAGGAGGGGAGAAATTTGTCAGGGATGAATCATCATCTTCCCTCGGCGGCAACGGCCCAAATGGATTTGGTAAACCGAGACGGCGCGTCGTTCCAGGCGCAGAACCCGTTGCAGAGTATCTTCCGCCTGGCGCCGCTCCGGGAGGCGGGGTAACACTCCCTCCTGGAGCTGAAGGGGATGAGAAACTCTCGAAAGCCGCCGCGAAGAACAAGAAGAAGCGCGAAGCAAAGAAGGCAAGAGAAATGGCGGAAAAGGCTGGTAATCTGGCGGCCGATGCTGGCGCAGATTCAGGTATCCCAACAGGGCCCAGCGCTGACCGCCGGGAGCGAAGAGGCCACTCACGCAGTCGATCGCGAGGAAATACTGGTCCTCAGACCCTCGATCCTAACAGCTTTAGCCGCCAGAACCGCGATCGGAGCCGCAGCTCCCACCGTAGGCAACGCAGCGATCAGCAAAAAGGCTCCAACGGCGCTCCTGCCGCGGGGCCTGGAAACCATAATCGCCCCAGTGTTAACACTCGTGCCGCACCACCCAGCAGCACACCGGCACCAGCACCACCAGACCTTACTGTCACGTCTCCAATGACTCCTAGTGGCGGTACGATTCAAGATAAAAAGATCCGCGGGCTTCTCAAGAAGATCCGCGCTATTGAAGAGTTGAAGATGCGCGTGGCAGGCGGGGAGAAGCTGGAAGATACGCAGGTGAAGAAAATCCGGACTGAGGATGGGGTGCGGAAAGAGCTGGAGGCTCTTGGATGGGCGGGATAGGATTACCTTCCATCCATCTCCACCCCCTCCTTGTTGGGGAAAAGAGCACTGGTAGCCCAGGAAGAAGTAGATAGAGAGTAGGGGCTGCCAGCACGAAGCTTTATTTTTGGTATAAGTGGCCTGTAGAACAAGGGATGGCCGCGTTCCTCTACCCACCCCTTTTGGTGGAGCACTCGCCAGCATGGTTAGATAGGCCTGGAATGATGTGAATTTGGACTAGAATATAAGACCGAAAAACTCGATACATATTATACATTTACCTGCACACCAGTTGCTGTGGATTTTAGAACATTTTCTTTCTTTTGCTTTTATCAGTTTGCATACTTGTCTTGCAGAGTCATAGATGTCTGATGGTAGCCTGCCTGTGGAAAGTGGGGGTGTACTTAAATGTGTATCGATCCTACGCACAAATTTAAGCATTGAGGGCTTCTCAATTGTATTATTAACTTTTGATTGCTCTACGTCACTTCTTCTTAGATTGCTCTCCTTTAGCTGCAAAACATGCCGCCTTGCATAGCCCGCCGTTAACGCAGATGACATGAGTTTGAACGCTGAATTTGTCGCAAACAACAGCCTGTCGCGCTAAACCCGAAGCAGAAAAATGAATTAGGGTTAGACAGCACCAATCGGGTCCAGCCAACCAGCACCATCAACGCCAAAATCGTGAAGCAGACATGAAACAGATAACGCTGCAGTGTTGCATGATTGGGGCTGGCCCGGAATAAATCTGGGCGCTACTTTTTAGGCTTTTCTACCCGCAGCGGCTAGAGGGTGGCGTGCCTGCATCCTCATCCTTCGACAGTTTGACAGGGGATGGGATGGGGTGGGATGGGATGACAAGAGAAATCTCAGGGCCAATTTATGCCCTTTTTTTTTGGTGCCTGGAAAAGCGCCAGCCGCCACCCGATTCTATATTTGTCCGTAAATCGGACGGTGATGGTGAGTTTTAAAGGATTTCAGGGCACGTTTTGAAGAAAGTTTTACGCGCAAAGCAAATTATTTTTGGACGTTCATCGATCCAAGCGCTTAGGGCTGTCCTTTAATACTTCACCCACTTTGGAGACCAGATCATACTACCATTTCTCCTCGTTCTGCTCTGCAATCCTTCTCGGAAGTCATTTGAAGGGCAACCTTGATATCCAGCCCCTCATAGGCCTGGGCGAACGATAAGGACGCGCCAGAGACCCAGCGCCAGACCTGCCACTAAAGATCTGCAGCCAGTGCATCGTTCCCCACGCGCAACCCGCCAAGTTTTAGGCTATGGACTCATCTGATACCTGCCCTGTCACAGGCTGTGCTGGAAGGATGTTTTGCATCTTTGATGATTCCTGCGGCGGCGCTCAGCCGGGACACCGGGAGGTTCATATCATGTTCTATTCTTTTTCGATCTCCTTTTAATGCTTTTCTTCTGATGTTTTTCTTTTGGTTTACCTTTTTTTGCGTACTTAATTTCTGCTCTGCTCTGCGCCTTGATCCCCTCAGTATTTCCTTGTCTGTGAATCTGAGCGCGTCGAGATAGCTCAGTGGTTTTCATAGCAAAACAGCCGTCACGGGCAGCGCTTGCAACGGCCGGGCGTTTGATCTTGCACCAAGTCGAAGGTAGTAAGGATTGTATATCCGTTGCTGTCTCTGCTTTAAGATCCAGGTGTTTCATTCTATCGACGGTCCTTTTCCTCCTCCATTCTCATTTAGACATATACTTTTAAATTCCCTTCTGTTGGTTTTGTACTCTCAAGCTGGCTATTGAGAACAAGATTCGATATAGACTTTTGCATATCTAATCACCATTTTCTCGTTTGTGCGCTATATATAGCATTATCAGCACGAGGCCTTTTTCCATTAGACGTCCTTATACCACGGCTACCATTTCCCCATTACACTCACATTGCTGCACGCCTTTTAACCTTACCGTCGGCCTATTGAATATTGAGTTATTTATTGGAGCCGCCCGCCCGTTACTTATTGAGTGGCCACTCAATAGTTAGACAGCCATGAGCAGTGGAGGAAGCTCATGGGGCGGCCAAACAGAACGGGCACGATGGCCGCCGTTGACGAGGATGTTGATGTCAGGAGAGATGAGTGGAGAGCCGCCACGCGATTTAACCATGAAGGAGAAATTTGATCGATGGTATGTATTTTTTCTTTTCTTTTGTATTTTTTTTAGAGGATTCAACCTTGGGACGGAAGACGGGGTTGAATTTTGGCCTGGAATATACGGCCTGATTGCTGATATTGATGCTGATATTGATATTGGAACAGGATGGTTAACGAAGGATGGAAAAGGCTGTGAGTTATATCCAGCTATTGAAACTTTCCCACCTGCGCCTGGGATTTGTTTGTCCTCTAGATATTGTATCGATAAGTGTAAAATTGCTGATTTGATAATATGTTAGATTCGTTTTGATGTTCAGTGTTTCCCATGTTATGATATTTGTGTTCGGATTTCTAAATTACCAACTAAAGGTGCGTGGTGATACTTCATTCTCATTGAGCAAAAGGATGATATTAATGCTTTATTTTAGGACAATCTTACCGGGGCGAGAGGGATCTTTGGCCCTACATTTGCAATTGCTCGGTCATCTGCCCTGGTTCTTCATTTCGATGTTGCCCTGATTCTCTTCCGTAAGTACCCAGAGTTCTCCTATTTGAACTGCGAGTCCGGGCTAACTGAAAACAATAGCTGTTTGTCGGACCCTCATATCGCTCGCCAGACAGACTCCGTTGAACGGCATTATTCAGTTCGGTGCGTAAACCATGCTTGCCCTTCTTGATTCTGGTAGCCACTCACTGACATTGATATAGATAAGAACATCACATTTCACAAACGTTCGTCAATCACCCTTACCAACTTCGAAATTCTACGCACAGAAAATGCTAACCGGTTTCCTTAGTTGTGGGCTGGTCTATCTTTATCTTCTCATGGGTCCATACAATCGCCCATTGGAACAATTTCGCCCAACTTGCCGCAAAACAAAACCTAGGTTTTAAGGGATTTATCCTTGCCAATGTGGCCAGCGGCCCTGGCTGGTCAGGATATGTTATGCTCATTGCCCTCACAGCTATGGTCATAACGGCAATGGAGAAACCACGCCGGGCAAATTTCGAGCGATTTTGGTACACACACCACCTTTTTGTCATATTCTTCGTTTTCTGGGCCGTGCATGGTGCATTCTGCATGATCAAGCCGGACTTCCCACCCTTTTGCAACGGCATAGGTGTATTCTGGCTCTTTTGGATGTACGGCGGAGCGGTCTACCTTCTCGAGCGTATCATGCGAGAAATCCGTGGGCGCCACAAGACGTACATCTCCAAAGTCATCCAGCATCCGAGTAACGTCTGCGAAATTCAGATCAAGAAGGAGAAGACGAAAACTAGAGCCGGCCAGGTGCGTTGAGACTTCTCCATACGCTTCAAGAATATGTTCCTAACCAATTGCATGCATACAAAACAGTACATCTTCCTATGTTGCCCGGAAGTATCTGTGTGGCAATATCACCCTTTCACTCTCACAAGTGCCCCCGAAGAGGACTATATCTCAGTCCATATCCGATGTGTCGGGAATTTTACCAAAGCGCTCGCGAAGTCTCTCGGTTGCGATTTCGAAAACAAGGGCGGGCAAAAGGCCAGAGCGGGCGCGTCAGCAGTTGTAGGTGTTGATAAACAAATTGCGGACGACGATGTCGATCCCAAAATACGCCGCATTTTGCCTAGAGTGTACATAGATGGACCATTCGGAAGCGCATCTGAAGATGTATTCAAGTACGAAATTGCAGTTCTTGTGGGGGCGGGTATCGGGGTCACACCCTTCGCCTCGATCCTGAAGAGTATCTGGTACCGCATGAACTACCCACAGAAGAAAACCAGGCTTCGCAAGGTATATTTCTTCTGGGTGTGCAGAGATTTTGGCTCGTTTGAGTGGTTCCGTTCTCTGCTGCTAGCTATCGAAGCGCAGGACATGGCTAACTATATCGAAATACATACCGTATGTGCACATAATTCCTCCCAGCTCACTACGGCGTTTCGATGGCTAATTGAAATGAAATGATAGTATCTCACCGCCCGCATCAAAGTCGACGACGCCACGAATATTATGATAAACGACGCAAATGCAGAGCAAGACACCATCACGGGTCTACGATCGCCGACAAATTTTGGCCGTCCGAACTGGGACATGGTCTTCCGGTCGATTCGCAAGATCCATGCCCCAGCTGAGGCGGGTGTGTTCTTCTGCGGACCTAAGCCACTAGGTAGCGCGCTTCATGTTAAGTGCAATATGTATTCCGAACCTGGATTCAACTTTGTGTGGGGCAAGGAGAATTTCTAGGTTGAAGGAATGAATGAGTCCTACCATTGAAGAAGGAGAAAATAGATCTTATGCGTGTCAATGTAATGTACTTGTACAGGTTTTGTTTCAATTGTTGCTGCTTCTCGCGAGTTTAAGTTCAACTGTTTTTCATCCTTCTGTTCTCACGGCCCCTAGGAGTTTATTGATCCTAGGTGAATGAATGAATGGTCGTGTTATGTTTTATGTTTTTCCGGTATCATTCTAGGTTACGCATCATGAAGAATGTGATCTCACCAGAGATCTACTGGAACATATTTTTGTTGGTCTCTTAATTTCATATTCCAGGCCCTTTGCCCTCATGTCCATTATAAAATGCAGTTACTGGTAAGATATTGGGTAATGAATGTCCTTCGAATAAATAATTTAGAAAAATCAGAGCTATCTAGCACAAAATCTACCGAGGTCTGGATATTGTACAGTGCATAATCAGGGTAAACAAAACGACATCAGGGGTTATATAACGATCCGAAATATGAGGATAGTCCAAAAACATTAGAAGATATCCAATAAGCATATCAACTGGCACCGTACCTAAAAACCTCAGCGCTGAAACCGAACCTCAATCCATACTCATAGCATCGTTTAATCCCTCTAGTCTAATCCGGGGGATCTATGACCTCAAGTTTCCCGTAAACGCTCTCAGGTTTTCGGGGGAGCCTTCTCATCATTCTTCTCGCCAGCAGCATCACTGCCAATGACGCCCTCTTCATGACCCTCAGCCCCGCTTGAACTCTCTGCTTGTTTATTCACCTTATCCAACTCCGGTTTTCCCTCCTCCTTTTCATTAGCCTCATTCCTCTCTCTTGAACTCGACGACCTCCACATGAACCGCTTCCCCTCCTTCCCCCGCTCACTAAGCCATCGGGAATCCTCCTCTTCAACCAAAATCCCACTACTCCTATCGCCACTACCATCGCTGCTCCGATGGCGGTGGCGGGAGGACCACATTCGTGAGAGACGTGCTTCATCATCACCAGTAGTAAACGTAGCGGGTGCAACCAATTGACTCGTAGGATCTTCAAGTGCAAATGCCCTTTCGACGACGGGGGTTGCGGGTATGACCAACATCTCTGTCGCCTCCGCTAGTCCTTCCACGACAACATGGGACTCTTCGGCTGGGTCACCAGCTTCTATATCGAAGCTTGCCGGACCGGCATCAAGAGAACCAGCAGACGACGGATCGACGGGTTGGCTAGCGGCGATCTGCGCAGTCCAGCGATAGATCAAGTAGCGTTTAAGCTTCGAAACAGCACCCAGGCTATCGACACCATGATCATCTGTTTCCCGCCTGGCCTGTATTGTTTTTTCGGGCGCGCTCCAGCGTTTGATGAGGTACCATTTGAGGCGAGCGAGGTGGCCTTTCGGGCGGACATAGTCGCGAGGGCCCACGCGCGACCACAACGAGGGGTTCTCGGTGGCCATATCGTGAAAGAAGTTCTCGTAGATGCCGCGCTGGTAAGGGGTTTGGCGCCGGCGGGCAATGACATGCTTGACGACGTACCAAGCGGCGAGCACAGCAAGCATGAAGGGCACGCAGGCTATGAAATACCACTTAATGCTAGGGTTGTTCTCAAACGTGTCGACGTTCATGCCTAGAGCGTGTCAGTATAGGACACCAGGGATGGGGTACGTCCGGGTAGCGGAAATGCATATGAGCCATACCAAAGAAGCCGACAATGAAAGTCAGGGGCAGGAAGATAAATGTTATCCAACTTAGCCGCCACACTGGAGAGTTGTGTTAGCGAAATGTATGTCTCCAAGCATGATGAGGCGGCACATACTGCTGACACCGAGCTGGATGCTATGTCTGCTATCACGAATTGAAACGCTTTGATAGAGCAACGAAATCAAAGTTTTAGTTGGTTTGACTAAATCTTCCTCAACCAACGTGCTGAGCCTGTCGTAGTCTCCCGGGATATTGTCAAGCCATGTATCGTCCGCGTTCAGTTCGTCTGGATAGCCTGTCAGTACCAGCCATAATAAAGCCAACAACTTCGGACAAGACTTGGAACGCACCATCCAACTCTCCTAGCCTTGGTCGCATTTCTTTGACAACGTCAATATGTATAAACAACAGCTTCTCTACCTTCAGCCAAATATTTGAATTCAACCACAGCTCTGGTGCTCTCGTCTCGTCGGCTGGCTGCTCATAAACCTTGTCTTCCAAAATACTAACGTGGTCCATAGCAAGATCCAAAAAGGTGTCCCACTCCAGCACCAGCGCCTTGAAAATATCCTCGAGGATGATCTTCGAGCACTGGTACGCGAGCTGCTCGTCTGTGGCGACGAGATCGCGAGACTCGAACGCCAGGAAGAAAGGGAGTCGGCGCCAGCGAGATTCCCAGACGCGCCGTGCCGCGATCAAGGTGTCCTCGATGCAGTTGGTGTGCGAATTATCAAAGATGAGAATCGCATTGCCGTTATCGAGCGTGTCGAGACGTGGGATATATTCGTGCTTCCTACGCTGCCTAGCACTGTCGGTTTTCGGGGGTTCTACGATGTAAGGGTTCTTGATATCCGGGTTCGCGGGCACCTCAATGGCAGACTGTTTGTGTTGAATATAGCAACTGACGCGCTGCACGTAGACATCATAGCCATATCTGGGATTATCTAGCCGCAGTGCAGAGTTGCATTTGCTCAGCATTTATAATCCCCCCCGCATAAAAACCTCGTTTTCTTCATCTAGTTGGCTGGAGGCATACCATTTTCATCGAAGCAATTCAGTTCCATCATTTTCAAGCTATCATCCTGCTCATGCGGGCCTCTCGGCACTCGATTCATTGGCTCAGGGCAACGGTATTGTTTGAAATAATCTACGCCAAAGGACGTCTTGCTAATCCCGCGCCAAGGGTCATATTGTACTTTCCATGTCTTCCCGCTCAGAAAGGGTTTCCCGCCACGCCGTTCGGGGCGCTTGTGGCGGACATAGCGGCCAAAGTCAGTGCCAACAAGGTCGTTTCGGTTGTCGATATTGAACTTGCGTAGGAGAAAGTTGGTGGCCCACTCTGCATTCTGGACATGGAAGACGCGCAACACGGCTTCGCTCTTTCGTTCCGGGTTGGTATAGACCCTCCGGAGGTGTTCGATGTCATAAATTTCTTGCGCGGCTACTTTGCGCGTGCCGACCTTACACTCATCTAGTTCGCAGGGGGGAGAAATTAGCATATGTATACCCTCCCCTTGGCTCCCTTGTGCGTGCTTTTTATCCAAAACCTCCCAGTTCTTAAAAGCTGTACGCACCCTGTTTGACAAAATCGATTACCAGGACCCGCCCGGCAAATATGTCAAGCTCGGAGTAGTCCTTGTGCCATTTTGGGCCAAGATCATGCTTCTGCGTGTGTCGAGCTGGAGGTGAGGAATATAATAAGCTTTATACCCTGCCGAACAAACAACCAGCGGGGCTAGGCATCTTATGCTCCCTACCGCTAAATCTCTTATAAGGTTCATGAACGGTCGGCAATTCCTCAGCAACTCGGGGAGAGGGAGCGGGAGAACGTTGGGCATGGAAGTCTGCTCCAGAAACAGATACGAACGATATCAATCAGCAAGCGCAAGATATACAGGGTCGAAGTCTATTCCAGTTCCTAGGCCCGGGGAAGCATAACTGCGTACATACCATGGTCGTCCGGCACTGGCAGGGCAGAACCAAGGTTCCTGGTGTCTAGGCGCGGTTGCGGCCGTCTTCCCGTCGTCGGCGTCGTCGTTGGCGTTGGGGCCGATGAAGGCGCGCTGGTGGAGTCTCCCATCTCGGAGGCATAAAAATGAATATTAAACCATTAATTTCTGCATAGGATAACCAGGAAAATCGTCAAGAGAATGAAGAGGAAGGGCGCATCGATACATAAAATCAACGCCATCGGAGCACAATGCAGCAGTACGACGTTATATCTAACTCCAAAATTATGTGCCAACACGCGCTTGTGTATTGGCATCTGAGGCTGGCAGCTGAGGGGGGTGAAGCTAGCAAGGTTAGCCACACTCGCTATAAATGTTGATCAATACCAAACCCCCTAGTTAGCGGCAGCCCAAGCAAACAGCGCTCGGCGATTGCTTGCGGGGGTTGTCCGGGCTGATAAGGCTGAGCAGGGTCAGGCTGCAGCGCCTGTGGTCATCTGGATAGGTCTCCTTCATGCTGATGGGCCGGATGATTCGGGAAATTAGAGGCGAGAATCTACTGGGGTGTGTATACGCTGCGTATGAAGCAGAAAGAAAAAAGTTGGAGGGCTCATTGCCCATTTGCCTTCTCGAGAGCCAAACCTGAAGCCTAGATATTGCCCCCAAAAGACCAATAAAATCGCATTCTGGTCATGTTAAACATGACTGGCTGTTAACTTCGTTGTGCTAGAAAAGGGTAGAGGCAGAATATATGTATCTACTACGGATATACGAGCTATAAATAAAGCAAACATCTCCATGAAAATATCACCGGGGGCCATGGAAGCATGGGAGAAATCATAACTTGCTATACAAGGGTGGGATACCATCTTCCTAAGGGTATTATCGGCCTGTCGCAATTTTCCCTGCTCTCGATATGTGGTGTCATTCATCCTCACCACCCTGGATAGTTTTTGCGCAGTCGACACAGTGTTACCGTGTTCCGCCTAGAACCACCTCAGCTTAACCAAGTACTGTACCTCTATAGGCGTCACCCCGGGCCCATAACCCTTATCCGCAGCGCTGCTAGGACCTTAGGAGACCCCTGCGCCCCGAAACTTTCTTTGCAAGGGACGAAGCATCGAGCAGGAATAATATTGAAATGCCCCACCCTTTAGTAGATTTCAGCCTTCCAAGCCCCGCCAAATCCGCGCGGTATCTTATCCGCCACGCCACTGTCAAACGATATCTATCAGACTTCATATATAAGGCCTGAATCAAGCAATTCAATCCCTCTTATACATTTGGGATTGCTCAAAGCTAATTTCGCATAGTTCAATACATTACTTATTTCTATTCAACATACCCTCCACCGAAACTACACCATGTCCACCTACACCGTTGTCAGCGGAGACTCGATGTGGGCAATCTCTCATGCCCGTGGTATCACCCTTGAGGCTCTGGCTGCTGCAAACCCGCAGGTATCAGACACGAGTCAGATCGAAGTTGGCCAGGTTTTAAATATTCCTGGCGGAAACGCTCCAGCCCATTCCGCTCCCGCCTCCGCTGCCAATGTTCCACCACCGCAGCAAGCGGTTACTCTAATGTCTGGCGGAGTCCCGCCCCCAGCTCCAGCGGCTGCCGCAGTGCAGCATTCTCTTCCGCCGCCGGTTGGGCCGAGCCCTGGTAGCGAGGGGTTTAGGACTGTTGGGTATTTCACAAATTGGGTAAGCTTTTGACTCGATGTCCCAAGGCCCATAACAAAAAAGGTTTTGTTTGTACTTTTTATGCGTCCAATAGGATGCTACAAGCTTCTAGAGAGAATAACAGCTCTAGCTAAACCGTTCTCTTATTGTTAGGGTACCTATGAACGTAATTATCACCCTATGGATATCCCAGGAAACCATATCACTCATATTCTCTGTAAGTACAAGAGTTCAAATTGAAAGAAGAAAATTATATCATGAATATAAATGTTTTTTTCGGAAAGTTCAGTAGCTGCTACATATATGCTAACTATAATCACAGATTCCTTCGCGAACGTCAAACCAGATTCCGGCGAAGTGTACGTCCAAAATCACTCCACGACCCTCAAACAAGAGGAAACCCCCCTAGGCTAACCCCTTAGTTATTATCAGCTACCTAAGCGACGTCGGGGCCGATCTTCAAAAGCATTATCCCAACGACCCCGAGGAACCAGGCGAGAACGTCTACGGCTGCATAAAGCAGCTGTACCTCGTAAAAAAGCACTATAGACACCTGAAAACCCTCCTCTCCATCGGCGGTTGGACCTACAGCGCCAATTTCCCGGCTCCAGCTTCCACACCAACCGGACGACAAACTTTTGCCCGCACTGCCGTCCAGCTCCTCGCAGATCTTGGTTTCGACGGCATCGATATCGACTGGGAATACCCAAAGGACGAGGCGGAGGCGCATAACTTCGTCCTCCTCCTAGAAGAAACCAGACGAGCGTTGGATAACTACTCAGCCCAACATGCGCAGGGGAGACGGTTGTTACTGACCGTTGCCGTCCCCTGCGGCAAGAAAAACTATGGACTGCTGCGCATGGCGGAGATGGACAAGTATCTCGATTTCTGGAACCTAATGAGCTACGACTTTGCGGGGGGGTGGGATAAAATAGCGGGACACATGGCAAATATGTTCCCGTCAGGAAACGTGCCGGATTCTACGCCATTCAATGCCGACGAGGCAATCACCGCATATGTGGCTGGCCGCGTGCATCCGAAGAAAATCGTCTTCGGGCTGCCACTATATGGCCGTGCGTTCGAACAGACTGACGGACCTGGTCATCCGTGCCAGGGTGTCGGCGAGGGGTCGTGGGCGCCGGGGATTTGGGATTATAAGGCTCTTCCGCGCCCGGGGAGCGAGGAAGTGAATGACCATGACCTAATGGCGAGTTGGAGCTATGATCGAACTGCGAGAAAGATGATTAGTTATGATACGCCAGAGATTGCGGTGGCGAAGGCGGATTACATTCGCCAAAGGGGGATGGGGGGTGGGATGTGGTGGGAGCTTAGCGGCGATGCTCCGGTGGGGAGCGAGCGGAGTTTGATTGCGAAGACGGTGGAGAGGCTAGGGGGCGTTGGGAATTTGGATCATAGCGAGAATCTGTTGGATTATCCGGCTAGTCGATATGAGAACTTGAGGAAGGGGTTTCAGTAGGAAGGTTCTTCCGGGGGCTGGAGATATGCGACACCACGCACCAACTTGGGGTGCGTTTGTGAATTGATGAGTTCAAAACAACCATAGTTCAACGTAGATATAGGAATTAGTCTGGAAATACGATTTGTACTATACAGTACATCCATGGATGCTACCTAGGTACAGACCTAGATATATGAATATGGAAACCAATTTCGCGCAACTATAAACTTCAAAATCACCACAATTTGGCAGAATCAAATATCCATTTTCAGCAAGAAATAGTGTTGGCCTCTGGCCCTTCAGCTAATCCAAGTCCTAACAATGCACAAATCTCAACATGGCGGCCTCCAATGTAAAGTTTAAGAGTGTTTGCTGGCTATGCCACACTGAGAAGTGATCAAAGCGCGTTACGCCCCCTGGACTGTGAACACATCTATCAGCATATCTGCGTTGAATCGGGACTGAACCTAAAAGCATCAAGGGAAAAGCCACGGGTGGTTAGTACGATACGTGTGTATATTTGATAAAAATAATAGTACGAGTAATGAGAAATAACAATGATTAAAAAAAGAAATGTAGCAGAGACTCTAATAATAAAATAATATATCACCAGAACGCCCCGCGACCCTGAGTGACAGATATTTTTCTTTTTTTTCTTTTCTTTCTTCTTTTCTCAAACCCAGGTTCTATTCGCATACACGCCCGCAGAATACAAATACACAGAATATATCCCCATATACATATACACCTCCATGTACGTATTGTTACATATATGGTATCACATTTCCCGCCGTTAACCACCGTCCGCGTTAGGTTGGTTCTTCTTTTCTTTTTTCTTCTTTTCATATCATTCTTTTTTGTTTCACTTTCTCCTCTTGGTGAGCTTCGCGCACATCTCGATCAAGCCCGCCCTCGCCTCGGTGTCAGGGAGGATGCTGATGGCCTCGATGGCCTTATCGGTATATTCCTGCGCGAGGGCGCGGGTTTGCTCCAGGCCGTCGGATTGGGCAACGATGTGGCGGGCCTGTATTTCATTTTTGTGTTTAGTATTCATTATTCGGTAGATTCAATTGGAATAAGTAAATAGGTAGAACACTACAACTCACCAACTGCACATCCCCTTCCCCGCTAAATTTCCTCCCTACCAGCGCACCCAATTCCGGATTCCCCCTCCAGGCAAAGAGTAACGGCGCCGTCGCCAGCCCCAGTTCCAAATCTGCACCAGCGGGCTTCCCTAATTCCTCTCCACTAATGGTGTAATCCAACATATCATCCACAAGCTGGAACGCTAGGCCCAGGTTGCGCCCATACGAGTACGCCGCCTCCACGATCTGCGGAGACGAATGGCCCAACAGCGCCGCCGCCCGACACGACTTGCTGATCAGGCTCGCGGACTTCAGGTACGTCTTTTGCAGGTAATAAGTGATCGTCTGCTCGGTGAAGCACGGGTTCAACTCGTCGCGCTCCGTGTTCTTCAGCTGCATGAACTCGCCCTCGATCAGATTCGCGATGACGGTCGACAGCAGCTCGATGACCTCCGGGTCGCGCAGGCGGGCGAGCGCAACTGACGCACGGCCCAGGAGGAAATCACCTGCCAGCACGGCCATTTTGTTCCCGAATTCCAAGTTCGCGGACACGGCGGAGCGCCGGGTGACGGCGTTGTCGATCACGTCGTCGTGCAGCAGGGAGGCGGTGTGGATTAGTTCTGTAATCTCTGCCAGCCGCCGCTGGGCGGGGAGGATGTCTGTAGCATTCCCGCCGTCGGCGTCGCAGTCGGCGTCAACGTTGCCCGCCAGCCCATTGTAGGCGGCCTCGCTTGACGCCGGGGAGGGGGAGGAGAGTAATATGCTTTGATCCGGGTTCGTATCGGCCAGTATGGCGGGGGATGTAATGGGATCGTTGAGCCCGGCGGCACTGACGAAGGGGACCTGGCGGGCGGTCTTGGGCGCTTGGGCGGTCGCCTGTGACATGAGCAGGACCAGGAGGGGCCGTACATGCTTGCCTTCGCTTGTTGTGTAGTACTTCGCCACGCGGTCGAGGAGCGGGTGGCCGGAACCGAGGAGCTGGCGGATGTTCTTTTTCATGAACTTGAGTTCTTTGGCGACGATGCGGAGCGGGTCAATGGTTATGGGGACGCCGCCGGGCGTGCCCGGGGCGCGGGGGGGCGTTCCCCGTGAGCGTGGTGAGGGCGAGGAGGAAGGGGGAGGTGGTGACTGTGGTAATGGCGGCGGAGGAGGACTATCCTTCGAGAACAGGTTCTGCGCGGCGGAGACGGCGGAGCCGAGGGCTGATTGGTTTTTTCGGCGGGAAGGGTGGTAGCTGCGGGCGTTGTAGGGGAGCTGGGGGGATGAGCGCGAGCTCGCGCTGGAGAGGCAGCTGTGTATGAGACATTGCGAGCATATCAGAGCTGTTGCTGCTCGAGCTGCGGCTGGGGAGCGGGCGGGATGCGCTGGGCGGAGGAGTAGCCCGTAGGGCGTGAGGAGAGTTGGGCGAGCTTGCATGGCAGCTCGACGGACGGCGGCCGGGCTCCCTGGGTTGGTAGATCTCTAGACGGGCATGTATGTGACTCAATTGGGGCGGGTTGGTGAGATCAATTGAGGCCGTTGCGTGGTTTGGTCGAAGCAGCGGTGGTTGTTGGTTGTAGATGGTTGGTGGTTGAGGTTGTTGTGTGGTCTCGACCATGAACTTTTTTTTTCCACCGCTGGACGAGTTGCAGCCGGGAAGATAAAGAGAACCAGGCACTAGGCACAGCACTAGGGACAACAAAACACAGCACAGCAACAGGTTTACTCGCAGCAGGATTGTTATCGTATCTGCTCCCGTCGTCAACGTCACGCTGGCCTCATGACTGCGATTTGCTCCGTCTCATTCCTCAGCTCTGGCTGTGCACTAACTTAGTCTTCCGCAGATGTCCGCATATTTTTATACAGCAATGACATATAAAATCCTACAAATAACAGAACACAAGAATAAATATAAATAAATATAAATAAACCAGCAATTTCCAGCTAAATCTAAGCACAGCGACAACGTGCAACAAGATGAAAAGAACCATCCAGAACCCGCGAAAAAATACGGAAGAAATAACAAGCACAAAATGAACGACCACGTAAGAAAAACCCCGGGCAAAGGCGCAATATTTAAAACCCAGATATAATTGGTTCTTAGTTCACTCCAACGACATGGTTGTACATACATACATACAGAGATGGATACATAGACAGTACACACAACCAAACGAATTGTTATGTAAATAGTATTTCGCTGGACCCCGCCTCCATCCGCCATCCGCCATGTCGGCCAGTCGGCCGTCTGTCCGTCCGCCTGCTTGTCCACGCCGGGATCATGGTTTCTTGCTCTTCCGTATATACGAGCAATCCCGTCATGGGGACGGATGTAGAGAGAGACGCGAGGGAGAAGGAGAGGGAGAGTGTCATGCTGCCATTTTCCCTCCCCGGGGCTCGACGAAGAAAAAATAAATAAAATATAACAAACAAATGAATGGGAAAAAGCAATGCAAAGCAAAAAGAATGAAAAAAGATGAAATGAAGGAGCAAGCTTCCTAAAGAAACAGGTAGGTAGGTAGGTAGGAGTTAAAAAAAAGGAGGGTTTGAAAGATTTTCAGCACTAAGATGATAATGCTTTTGTCTGTCTTCGCTGCCCCGATTAATAAAATATAGTACGAATGACCACCAATATCAATACCAAGTCAAGTGCCACACCGTTCCGTTCCAAATCTGTTCAATCCATCACATCCATCCACCCACCCACCCATCCGTCAATCAGTCAAGCCGACCTTTCACCCCCTCTTCTAAGAAAACAAAAGTAAAGAAACAAAGTCCAGGAAATGGAATGAGGAAAGGTAAACTAGATCGCGTCAAAGTCCCCACCCGCATCGTCATCGTCCAAGTCCCCCTCCACAATCTCCTTGGCCAGCTCTCGCTCACGTTCCCGCGCCTCCTGCGCATTCTTCAGCTCGAGTCGATGTTGGTTCATAGGGAATCTCATGGCCTGTATTCATTTTTGGTCCCCAGTTAGCATCGAACCACGAAAGGAAAGGGGGAGAAAGCAAGTGGGGAAGAATAACCATACCTTAACACTCTCATCATGAAGATCCAAACAGAACCGGATGCGCTCATGGAACACCTCTCCAGGCTCTCCAGTCGCATACACATCTCCCACCTCCTTGCTCTTCATATACCCATGCTCATGATCCAGCGAAGCTTCGATTACACCATCACGTATAGCCTTGGCGACGATATATTCGGCCGACTCCTCACTATCCAATCCCAGGCGGAGACAGATGTCCCGAAGAGAAATGCGCGTATAAGCGAGTGACATCATACGGATCCCCGTCTTGATGACATTCTGTCGAAGACGCAGGACGAGCGTGTATGTGCCGTCTCCTCGGAACGTCGAACTGTGTTTCTGGACAGTGCTGAGGAATCCGTCTAGGTCACCGATGCTGACAGCCTGCACGAGCAGGAAATAAGGATGCATAGCTCGTTCGATGTTTGGTTGGCGGAAGATCGCGCGGTCGGGAATATCGCCCATCAACAGCTCGACGACAACGAGGAGCTTGCTGGCCGCCTGGTAGAAACCACCGGCGGTGTGGCTTGAGGGGGATTTGCGGGTGGCGCCAATCAGATGCTCGTGGGCCTCCGTGTACTGCAGCTGGATGGCACGGATCCGGCCAAGATAGTAAAGATACCGAGCGATCTGGTTGTTGGGTGCTCCCGGAGGGAATTCAGAGCGAGACACGAAGAGGTCTGCTTGAGAAATGTGCGAGGTGGACAGGTAATTGCGCAGGAGCAGGGTGGTGACGGTTGCCTGGATATCTTGGTCCTTTCGCAATACTGAAGTTCGCAGTGCCTGAAGGAGTGGCTGTCGGATGGAAATGACGGCTGCAGCGGGAGACGGGGGAAGCGGGGAAAGCTGTTCGTAGAAGAGGGAGTAGTAAAAGTAGACGCGAGCAGCCAAAGAATCCAAGGTTCTCCGGTTGTGCGATCGCACCAAGTCAACAAGACTGCTGGAGAAGTTTGCACCGTGCTCGATCTGCTTCTTGTCATACAGATAAATCTGAATAAGGATCGACAGATAGATGTCCACCTCGGGAAGCACGTCGCGGGTAGCTGATCCCTTTCCAGAAGTCCTTGATTCACTATCGATATCCATTGACGCATCCGCGGCAGCATCCGTGAAAGCCGACTGTTTGCCAATGGGAGCTAGTAGGAATGATGCCGTGGAGTCTGAGGGTTGATATGTTTCTACAATGGCCTGGGCAAGAAGATCGGCAGAAAGCTGTTTCCGCATCGACGATATCGACCGCAACACTCGCAATGTGAAACGGGGATCGAAATGAGTAACGGCACGCTCGAGCAACGTAAAATTGCTTTTGATAACTGTTAAAATAGCGAAGAGATAATTAGTCAGTCGAACCATCACATACGGGGGCGGGTATTTAGAGTAGTTATCCAAGAGACAAAAAATGAAAGGAGTAAATGAGAAAATAATACCTGATAAGGCCTTCTCCCTGGGATCAATTTGCGCTTCAACCTCAGCCGCGCCACCATCCTCTGCTTCATCCATGGTGACATCTGTCTGATGCTGCTCTGGTTCTCCCGATAACCTAGAGCCCTTGGAGGGTGGCACCACCACGGTCATCCCCTCATCAGCCTCACCTCGTCGACCACGTTGATTCTGCTGTGTAGCAGACCCGTTGGTGTTGGCATCATCTTCCGCCATCTCCACGTCTTCCGTCCCGTTCACATTGTTGTTGACACCATTCTCGACAGGATCCGAAGCCCCGTTCGTGTGAGGAGCAGTCTGGTCGTTTTCAGCGCCCATGTCCTTGGCAGAAGATGTGGGAGTGGAGGTCGAATTGGGCGTGGATGTTGAGCTGGGAGTATTGGCGGCGGGAGTCTTCTTGCGAGCAGAAGATCTGGTGGCAGGAGGAGCCGGTTTATCTTTGGAGTTCTGGGAAGCAGAGTTTGAACGAGGCTTCTCTCCGTTAGCTGAGGTGTCCGACTTGTTGGACCTCAGGGAACGCCTTTCAGTGGGCATATTGGAAGCTCTGAAAAAGTGAGTAGCTTGTTGGGCGTACTACTCGGCGCCTGGGACAAGGACTGAAACTGGGGGTTGACTAGCTGGCAAGCCGGTTGGATGGGAAGCGACGGCAGCAAAACGAAGGAAGGAGAAATGAAAAACAGCACCGCAGTAGCAAAGAGGCAAGGCAGAGCACTGGGAAGCAAGAAGCAGACGTGTTGGGGGGCGGTGGTGGTGGAGGTGGATGGGGGTGAGCTGGTTTGTCCGGGAGGTGATGTTGATGATGTTGATGTTGGTTGAGCAGAAGGCGACAAGAGCCGCAGCAGGAGACAGCAGCCTGCGTTGGGCAAGGCGTGGCGGGCTATGGAAAGGCTAGCCTGGGCCGGATTAATTTGGCTGCGGACAGCGTGAACACTACTGAGAACCGCGCTGGAGGACGGGCTATTCAGCGGCTAGTCTGGGTTGCGGGTTGCCTGACTCAGCAAGCAACGAGTCAGCACTCAGTAGCCTGGTCAGCGGCCACAGTCAGTTGGCAGTGGATGGCTTGGTCACTGGGACGGGTGCGGCTAGAGATCAACTGTGCTAAGTGTGCTAAGTATGCTCCCGTCGTCTTCGCTGTGCCGTTGATAGAGGTGATTTGATAGCTGTTGTATAGCTGTTGCTGGGCCTGGACGCGCAGGTCTTGGCGTGGAGACACACGATAAACACGCCGCAATATATACAGACATGCTGTAAACACAACAACAGCCAGCTCTCCGGTTAACACTATATTGACTTTACGCTGCGTATTCAATAGCATACATCAATTGTGACTGATATTTAATATCCCCGGTCTGTCATACAACCTCCGTCATGGGTCTCCTCCAAAACCATCTGGAGCAGATCTCCCTCTCCGCAGCCGCCATAGCTGAGCTCCCGTATGAAAACTCCCCTTCTACTATTCTGTATTTATTATCACTGCTTACCTTTTCTCTACACAGCTTCCCCCCTCCCAAAATCTTCGCAAACGCCATGCTATGCCCCCACGACATCACAACCCTTATCCGCGACACAGAGCCCCACGAACGAGCCCTCTTCTCCGTCGACCCCGCTACCGCCGTCTCTTCTTCAAGACAGTCCCAAAGAAGAGCTACCCGTAGAGCCACCACTGCTGCGGCTGGATCTGCACTCCCTGATCTAGCCCTACCTCTCCCCGGCGACCGAGGAGATTCAATGGCCAGCCGCATCTATGCCGCAAAACACAACAAGAACCAATCCGCCGTGGCGCAGGTCCTGGGCGCCGATATGGTGGATGAGATTAAAAAGTCCAGGGGAGAAATTAATATCGAAGTATTGCTGAGGGGCGCGGAGATGTTGTGTAATGTCTAGTGAGTTTAAGATAGCTATTGATCCATCGTTTTTTGGAATGATAACGTCCGCCTAATCCATTTTTAACCGTCAATCACCAGCCCCGTCCAAGGCGCCCAGGAACACATCTCAACCCTCCGCCATCGCCACGAGCACCTCTCCACCTCCATCGCGCATCTGGAGTCGCGCATTGCCGAGCAAGCTGTCCAACTGCAGCGCATGAACCGCTCCCAGGATTACTCCAGTGATTACGACATTGCAGACACGGAACGAGACGTCCCAGTTGTTTCTGCCGAAGTATCATCGCACGTCGCGGAGGAGGACTTGCAGCGCGAGTTACTAGAGATTCGCGAGTTGGAGGGGCGGAAACGGAGGCTGGAAGAGCGGGTGACGGGGATGGAGAGGGATCTGGGTGGGCTGATGAGGTGAACGGATAAGGTCTGCTGGAGAACGAGGAATTTTGGGGTTCATTTTTTTATACATATGTGCGGCATATTGACTTTTATACGGGGGTTTTACGCGCCTAAACTCCGGGGATATTATTTTATCCTGGCTACAGATCCTGTTGTGGTCCGCCATCTCTTCCGACCCGTGATGCATATGGGAAAGACAAACTCAACTGCACCTGGCCTTGCCTGACTTTAACAGCTCGTGCCACGCTCCGCCGGAAGGGGGGAGAAGAGCAAAGTCGCAGCTCGCCGTGATCGTGGTGGATGGGGATATGCGGATTCATTCGGTCCAGTGAGAAACAGCCTCCCCTCAAATATCTGCGTATGGCTGCTTTCTAGGAAGCTAGACCACTTGTTGGATGGATCTTTCGTTTACAGAAATGGTTTCTGAAAGACAGAGCTATGATAAGTGGGTTAAGTCACAGAATGGTCATAAAGAAGATGTATCATTTATGATAACTTCTGGGTATATTTCTGATACTACCTCCAACCAACGCCAGAAAAGTAGATAGAATTTTATTAGATATACAGAGTATGAAACCCAGTATGAATATCGAGACTTGTAATATTTCAAAACGAATATAATTCTCATATATATCGCTGGGAAATGCGCTGTGTCCGGCCAAATACACGCAGAGCCGATGCCAAGACCACCGCGCCTGAGGAGCATCCTGATTGGGCAACTTCACATCAACTCTTCTCCTTTGACTTCGCCGCAAGCAATATAGCCTTACAGCAACTCACGAGCATATATAGCTACCTGATATATTCACCATCTACCTCCGTATCGTCCTTGTTGTCCTTCCATCTCCCGATATATATATATATCTGTTATCCTTAACTACATCCTCGAGCCGTAGCTGGAGGCCCCGTCCTTGACCACCACCGCTCGGCAGTGCCACTCGCCGCCAAACCGCCATCACGATGGAACCCTCCGCCCCCTCCAACCCGTCTCCTAATCCCAATAACCCGAATAATGCGAATAACCCCAATAACCCCAATAACCCTAATACTCCTAATATTCCGCCAAATCAAGGCGCTACTCCAGCCCCTGTTGCCCAGCAACAGAACCTAATCCGCACCGATCAAGTTCAGAAACTCCCGCACCTGAACGATCAGCAGAAATCAGCCAACACCCAGGTTGTGAAGAGCCTGTGGGACACCATCAACACGCATGCTCCAGGTACCGCCGAGTATAACAATGCCCATTCAAAACTAGCAGGCCTCTCGCAGACACTCATGCGTCAAATGAAGACCTTTCAATATAAGCAGATGCAGCTTCAGCAGCAGCAGAAACAGATGCAACAGGTGCAACAGTCGAGTCAGGCGCAAGGACAAGGGAAGAGTGAAGGCGTCCAGCCAGCCCTGATGCAGCAACGACAGCAGCAACAGCAACAGCAGCAACAGCAACAGCAGCAGCAGCAGCAGCAACAGCAACAGCCACAGCCACAGCAGCCACGGGCACAGCTTGGTCAATCGCAGTTCCAACAACTTTTGCCGCAGATACAGGCTAAAGTGAACAGTTTTAGTTTCGCATATCCACCCAAGGTCGACAAGATACAGGCTGAAGCGTGGCTGAATGATGCGAAGTTGCAATACGGCATCGCGTTGCAGAAGCAGGAGTTAGGCAAAGCAAAGCTGGCCGAGATACGCCAGGCGTACCAGCAGCGGCAGAGCGCGGGAGCCTTGAAGCCGGAGGAAATGCAGGATTTCAAGAATCGACAGCTGACGGCCAACAAGCTGTTTCAGGAGGGGAGTCAGTTCCTTATCAGATTTAAAGAGCAGCAGGACTCTTTTCGAGCTGGGCAGTCGCAGTCGCAGGGGCAGGTGCAAACGCAGATGCAGCCACAGCCGGTGGCGCAACAGCAAACATCAGCCGTGCAGCAAAATAGACCTGGGCTTGGTGTTCCGGGTCCTGCTCTTCCGCAGCAGCAGCAGCAGCAGCAGCATCAACAACAAGCACAAGGTCCAACCGTGAAAACCGAGCCAGGCTTGCCCGCTCAAGCCTCCACAAATGGCCCAGCTCCCTACACTATTAATTCTGCAGTCGCTGCGCGAAACCAAGTAGGTCAAACCACCATGGTTCCTGTCACTTCACAGCCAGGCCAGCTCTCTTCACCTGCACCCGCGCAGAATACCCCTACTTCACAAGCTTCTCAGTTTCCCGGGCGACCTCAGCAACACACTGTTCAAAACCCCCTACCGCAACCGCAGCAGCCGTACACCCAACTACCACCGCGAACTGAATCCTCCAGCACTCCCATATCCGCTACGGCACCCCAGAACATCCCGGGCCATCCACAAGGCCCACCTCGTCCCCTTTCCCAAGAAGCCGCCTTTCAACAGTCTGCCCAGAATTACTCAAAGTCAACTCAACAACCACCACCCATGCAACAGCAGCAGCAGCAACAACATCAGCCGCCACCACAACAACAGCAGCAACAGCAGCAGCACCCGCAGCACCCGCAGCCTCCGAACTCCCATGCCCACCCGCAAGGCTACGCCCACAATCGAACCGACAGCAGCTCGCGTAGCGTGCACATGACCATTCCCAAAAACCTGAACGTCAAGCCGCCTGAACCTGTCTCCATGGGCCCCTCACGCCCTACGTTATCTGGTGGACCGAGCCATGGCGCGATGGGCGCGATGGGCCAGCCGGCTATTCAGAAGCATCCCGGATATGTACTTGAGGGGGAGGGCCAGCATGTGCTTAGCAAGAAGATGTTGGATGTGCTTGTGAAGCAAGTTACGGGGGGTGGGGAGGGTCAGGGTCTTACTCCTGATGCTGAAGAGGTACGTTATTTATTTCTTGTTATTTACAGTATATGTTCGCAGCTTGCGTTATTTCTTTCTATGAGACTATACCTTCCCATCTCTCCCTCCTCTATAATACGCCTAGCTAACACTTATAACCCCCCAAAACAACCGTGTAGTTCATTCTCCAAATGGCCGACGACTTCGTCGACGACGTCATCACCGCCGCATGCCGCCTGGCTAAACTCCGCCCTTCCTCTACCCTTGACATCCGCGATATCCAGCTAATCCTCGAACGTAACTATAATATGCGCATTCCGGGATTCTCATCGGACGACTTGCGCACGGTGAAGAAACCGAATCCTACACAAGGCTGGACACAGAAGATGTCGGCTATTCAGGCTGCGAAGGTTACGCAGGGAAGGGCTGAATGAAAACTTCTTGTTTGACAAGTTTTTCTTGATTGGTTGATGGGGGAGTTGAATTGAATTTTGGCAAGTGGTGAGGAAGAGTTCGGCATGGGGTTTTGATGTGAGGATTTGGGTTTGGGGTTGAGGCGTTATGAGGATGTCGTTTGTGTTTGTCCCCCGATCAGGCAGATGTCGCTCGAGCATGTAGCGGGATCATGACCTTTGTGTGTGTTTTCATCTCCTGAGAGGTTTTCTTTCCCCTCCTGCCTTCCTAATATCAGGGGTGAGCTGCTGGCTGGAAATTCTTTCCTTTCCCCTCTTTCCTATGGCATTTTCCCTTTTAATTGTCTTTCCTGTGTACTCGCAATGCTTCTGTTATGAAAACTCAGGGTACGTAATCGGCGAAAATCGGCGTGGTAATTTTTGGATCTTTGGAATGAATGGGCATACGGATTTGGGATGGGTTGCAAATTTTTCTTGATTGATTTGTGGTAATGTTTTTTCTTCCTTTATTACTATTATTATCTATTTTTTATTCTACTTTATTTTACTCTTTTTATTCATTCCCCTCGGCGTCAAGTCTTTGATTTGCGAAAAGGGATTTTATCAAGTTGGTTTTAATTTAGCACATGCTACAAGCCTCTATTTCAATTCTATGCATGGATAAACTCCCATTTTGAAAGTTGAGGGGGTAACTTTGAACAAGGGCCTGTGAATTTTGCTCAGATAAACGAAGGTTCATTTTGGTTACCCTTGGAACACGTTCCAACGACCGATCTACCGGGCTTGAAGGGCTGCTGTTTGGTATGTAGTAGGGAATATTTCTAATTTTGCAGCAATATCCATGCTCGAACAATAACGATCGTAACCCACTGAGGTATTAAATAACTTCTCAACCTAGCCTTACATGATGGGGATAGCGTTGTGCAATGAGCTGCATTCATTCGTCGTAACTAGGTTGTTTTTCCCCTTCTCTCCTCTCCAGAGAGGTTTCTCAAATGTATGCTTCATTTAGCTACGGCAGAAACAAATAAGGAGGAAAGATGTAAGAAAGGAAGGAGAGGAAGGCTTTTCGGGCGTTTCGTAGGCGTTCCGTAACAGCTGGCCAAAACTCAAAATCCAACGTCCTCGTTGGACGCAACGTAATGGGGAATGGACATGGTAAGTATAAATTGGGGAAAGTTCACATGGTTCAATTTGATCGACAAAAGAAAGAAAGCAGGACAGGAGGTGCATCAATTCGATGTGATCCAATAAAGGAGAGACATGGCCCTTTTAAATAGACATTACAGAAGAAGAGAAGACTTGCTGAAGTTGCCAGCTGGTTGAGAATATGTTGCCATTTGCAACAGCTTGACAACCCGCCCATGGCCTTCTCTCGCTGCCCACGAGAGTGCAGTCTGCTCATACTGATCTTTGGCCTCAGTATCAGCATTCCTTTCAAGTAGCAGCTTGACCATCTGCTCATCGCCTCGTCTAGCTGCGCATAAGAGTGGAGTCTCCCCTTGGCGATTTTTGACTTCAATATTGGCATCCCTTTCAAGTAGCAGCTTGACTATCTGCTCATCGCCTCGGCTAGCTGCCCATAAGAGTGGAGTATACCCAGCTGAATCCTCAGCCTCAGTATCAGCATTTCTTTCAAGTAGCAGCTTGGCTATCTGCTCATGACCATGTCTAGCTGCCATTGACAGTGAGGTCTGACAAGGTGAACCACCTTTGGCCTCAATATTGACATTTCTTTCAAGCAGCAGCTTCACTATCTGCTCATAGCCTGCATCAGCTGCTGATAAGAGTGGTGTCTTTTCCTGCACATCTTCAACCTCAGTACTAGCATTATTTTCCAGCAGCAGTTTCACTACTTGTTCATGGCCATTTATAGCTGCCCATGAGAGTGGTGTTC